>JADDOH010006982.1:0-82872 GCA_016648135.1 Agrypnia vestita | reverse complement strand
TGCGATACCTCGCGGTCGCGGTTTAGCTCGCTACCTCGATGTCGATACTCGCTATTTCTCATGGATGGCGGTGCGAACATGTCGGTTCAGTCGCACCTCGATGTTGATACTCGCTAAAACGCAAAAACGATTCGTAACAAAAGCCGATTATTTTGCAGCTAATCCATTAAGTTAAAACTAGAGAATGTAATTCATATGTAAACATTTAAGTAATTACATGGACATTTTATTGACTTCTTTTTATTTTTCATTAAAATTCCTAGATAGGGTTGAGGGGCCAGCTTTGGCCACTTTAAGATATTTTTTGCCAACTGTGCATCACTACAAACTCAAAAATAGTCAGAAACGATTTTTCTTAATTTAATTTTCCCATATAGCACATTCATTTTGAAAATGTAGAAAAAAAATATAAAATTTAATATAATTTAAAATAGAAACATCAAACTTGAAATGTGTCTTAATGTGCCAGTTCTGGCCACTTTTTATCTAATTTTGGCCAAGTCATTGTGCCAGTTCTGGCCACTTCAGTTTTTATAAGGTTTCTTAATATTTAGAATAAAAATAAAACAAGATAGGTAAGTAACTATAGGAAAATTATGAGTTTTATTATAATTATGATCTTGGCGTGCCTACAGCTAAAGAATGAGGTAACTTTTAATGCCACACATCAATTTGACAGATCAATTTGAAAAGATAAGTAAGAAAAGATAAGATAAGATAATTTCTGCTTGTAGTTTTCTGGGGTATTCTGCCATGTGTATCTGAACTCTCTGGCCAATGTTACGGATCTCATCAGCCCTGATGATGGACCCTGCAATGAGGTCCGTAACATCGCCCAGAGAGGTCAGATATACATGACAGAATATCTCAAAAAACTACATGCAGAAGATTCTGAATGGCCGTGAAAACCTGAGTACATTTTTAGGAAGAAATTTAGTCCCATTTGTGGAAGCGGGTAACGACATTATCATTTTAATACTATTTTCTGCAACAGATGCCAGATTAGGTATTTGTGGCACAACAAATGTATTAGGTACTCTTCATTCCTTTCCTGAGATAAATTATTTCACAACCATTATCATTGTCTTCCGACGCAACAGGGTACAATATTTTTACTACTTTTGAATTTTATAGTGCGTAGTCTCCTTCTTTTGGACTTCTTTCTAATTCTTCATTTTCCGAAGATCTTGATTTGATATATCCGCAACTTTCCTCATTTGTTTTTTTTATGAATGTTCTTAGGTTTTCACGGCTGCTCAGAATCTTTTGGTTTGTATCTTCTGGGATAATATGCCGTGTTTTTACGACCTTTTTGGCCAAAGACACAAAACAGAAGAGTTTTTTTTCTTTTGTTCAAACTGCCAGCTTTTTTTTCATTCATCTTTTCTTAATTGTTTTTCTCTTCCTTGCCTTCCATTTCTGCTTCTTTAACTGCCATTATAGAACTTGTCAGAAGAAATATACTCTCTTTTATGCATAGTATTACTACTTTTTTCTTTGGCCAGACTACACTTTTATTGACTAAATACTTTGTGCAGAATATTACTTCTGTTGTTGGATCCACTGTTGTAGTTGAATTTAAATCAATGGTTGATGCATCAAAGGACAACTGAGTCTCATTGAGGATACCTACTTTTTGAGAAAGTGTATTAGAAGAATTCAACTCATTTGATGATTGTACTCTTCCTAACTGCTGAACTGAATTATCATCTTTAAAAGCTATCCATACTATATACAGCATTGATACTTCACAACTATAACCACAACTATTAGTACTAGTCTAATCTAAACCATTTTGATAAAATTCTTAGAAATATTTTAGTAGATCTGATTGAATCTTACTTTCCAGGTAGGTACTCCAGGAAAGTTAACTTGTTGACTTATTTTTATGGCCATGGTTTTTATACTCGAACTAGCCGTAATCCATCAAAAATGATGGTACTTTTACATGTCAGTTCGGTTCGGTTGAAAAATTTTAAAATAAAAATGTCCGAAAAAAGTTATTTAAAATGTTTGAAAAAAAAATTCTCAAAAAAATTTTAGTATAAAAAAGTTACGGACGTTACACAAAGTTATGCGGACGGATGGATGAACGAACAGACAGACAACGAAATTATTATAATTGGGATATCATCGTAAATACCTAATTAATTATGTTTTTCAAAAAAGGTAGCCAAAACTAACGCACTATGTGAGCCAATTGTGGCCATGTCCATGGCCAAAACTAGAACACAAGTAAGATTGCTGTGCCAGTTGTGGCCATGTGGCATTTATTTATCTTCTAAGAAATAATCTAAATTATGAAATAACCTTCAAACAATGTTCCTAGGACATTCATTCAATATGCTAAATTGATTCACGAACACAAACATAAGTGATTAAAAAGTTATTTTCACATTACTCATCCACGGGCCCTTATCGTTTTTGCTAAGAATTTAATCATTTTTAACGAATGTCACCAAGAAGTTCAACCGATACTCAAAGAGAGAAAATGGCGATACATCTGTTATTTATCAAAACAAAACACAGTTTAAAGAATTGATCGGCTTAAATAAAATAACAAATACATATATTTTCATTGCTTTATTTATACACCTTTGAATGTCCGAGTGGCAAAAAACCGGGGTAGTGGCCACAACCGGCCCATCAACCCTACTTATAATTTTTACCAAATCTCAAAGCGAATGGTGGTGGGTATATTGTATGTATGTAGGTATTAAAGTACAAACATTAAACTACAATTTTGATCAAGTAAAAAATCCAGCTTACAATTAGCACCTACCTATCCATAATTCAATTCACACAATTAAACAATTGAACGGAAGTGGCACTATGTAGAATTACCAAATAAAAACAATAAACTGATGGTAGGTAATGTTTATTTTACAGTTTAAATAGATATAGAGTGACATGAATGATACAGGATTAAAAATGATAACGGTGCCTTTTATTATTTATTATAATATATAATATTAGCTCCATTGATTTTATATTATTTTTCAAGACAAAGGGTTGACTGCAATTTGGTTAAAGACAACGATAATAAAATATATCTTCGGTCAATGAACCACGATAATATGAATAATATAAAATAGGAATCGATTTGAAAGATTTCGTTGACGCTAAATATAAACAATTATCTTGGAATACTCATCCGAATGCTGGTCCCACATGTATATAATAGTCAAAAGATATTCATAACAATACGATAAGCTGAGGCGAATTTGACCAATCACGAGCCAGATCACATCGCTGCTCGCCGTCGACCACGATGTAAAAAGAAAATATTTTCTTTTCAATAAATTAAGCGTTGTTTCGTTTACAGAATGGAAGTTCATGATTAACACAATGATTTATACACAATGTTTTATTCCACTAATTTGAGTTATATAAGCCTAAGCGCTTTCGGTGGAAACAACCATCATCTTCAGAGAACATACAAATTCTAATTTAAATAAATTACCCTTCAATTATAAAGATAAGCAGGAGGGGGTGGATAAGAGTGGCATCTATGACATAACATGCAATGATTGTGATGCTATGTATATCGGGCAATGTGGTAGAGATATAGGCACAAGAATAAAAGAACATCTAAGAGCATTCAGAGGACTATGGTCAGTTCTACTTTACGGTGTTGAAGCATGGACGCTGAAGGTGACTACTCTAAATCGCCTAGAGGCGTTCGAAATGTGGATACATCGTAAAATGTTAAGGATATCTTGGACTGACATGACTAGTAATGTTGAAGTTTTACGTAGAGCAAATACAAACAGACAGTTACTCAACATAGTAAAGCTCCGTAAAATTTCATATTTTGGTCATATAATGAGAGGCGAAAAATACTCCATCCTTCAGCTCGTCATGAAGGGGAAGATTGAGGGTCGCAGAGGGGTCGGAAGGAGGCGGCATTCCTGGCTTCGAAACATCCGAAAGTGGACTGGGATAAGAAGCGTGGAAGAGCTGTTCCACACTGCCCTGGACAGGGAAACTTTCTCCCAGATGATCGCCGACGTCGGGGGGACCTGACAGGGCACATGAAGAAGAAGTATATGTCAATAAAAAGCTACCCTCGCACCCCCCCCCCCCCCTCACACGCTTCCCCAAGGTCATCCCTTTACTTTCTATTTGTCGGCCGTATTGATTTACAATTAATTCTAATATTGCCTCTGAAGATGATGGTTGTGTCCATCGAAAGCGCTTAGGTTTATACAACTCAAATTAGTGGAATAAAACGTTGTGAATAAATCACTGTGTTATTTGGTTTTCACATAAGCATCGAGGTAAACCTCCATGCAGGCCGCAATATACCGCAGTGAGGTATCTTTCAGCATGTGCGTGCGTATCTACTAGCATGCATTTGTTTTACATGGAGGTGACATCGAGGTAGCGAGCTAAACCGCGACCGCGAGATATCGCAGTGAGGCATCTTCGGCATGTTTGTACCCTTAGCTTTGTTGTGTACGATAATTCCAGCTTCAAATATGAGTACATAATCTCTTTAAGAACTGTATAACATAATAATAAAATAATTTGTGTAAAGTATAATCGGAATTAGCTTTTGGTTAAATCATGTCATTTTGTTATCATCCGTTTTCTTTTATATGGAACCAATAGTAGTGCAAATGAGAGGGAAATATAACTTTTCTCATGAGTGATATGAAACCTCTCGCTGGTTATACCATATTTCTGTATTTTGTAAAATGTAAAAAATGTACCTTGTTTGTGATGTGAAAAACAAAATAATATTTTGTAAAATATTTATTGAAATATTAGAGAATTTTTGTAACAAAACTCATTGTGCTTAATAGATGTAACATACATTTTATGGCTACGATGATACAAATTTTTTTTTGAAGTTTATTTTATTTTATTTTATTGAAAGTCGTATTTTATTTTATGGAAACCGCTACTCACCTACCAGTTAATTTTTTAAATATTTATTATTTTATTACAAGACTGCATTGGAAGTTGAATTTTCTAGATGTAACATTTACTGTTTTTCAGGACAAATTCCCCAACAATTAAAAGTGGGGTGGCTATACCAATAGTTGATGAATCATCTGTTTTAAGATTTAAATTTAAGACTCAGTTGCCATTTTCAATAGCTCGAATGCTGCCTGGCGCAGGCATCTACCATGTTTTGTACACAGATTATGATCATGTTGCTATTGTTTGGTCATGTACAACTTTGGCATTAGTGTATACAGGTGTGTATAAGAAAGAATTACATAATACACTCAAGACTAATTTACTTTTTTATGAGATAATAATCATTTACATATAGAGGTAGACAAGGAATTAAAAAAAATTTTTACATAAAACAAAACATTTTTATCTAGAATTAATGAATTTTAAGTTTAAAACATATCACATTCCGACAGTCGTTAGATGGAAAATTGAATTATAATTATTGTATTACAGTTAATATTATTATGTAATTAAGTAAATATTCAAAGTAATTTTATGGGAACTATATTCCATTTTAATTGTGAAATGATATATATTTTTGGTCTATCATCAATATTTAAACATTATAGTAGATATCCAATAACTAATAAAATTACAGATAAAATTTGGATTCTTGGAAGATCACGAGACATACCAGCCACAATGCGTGTAGAATTATACAATAAAATAAGAAGACATAATCTCGATCCTGAACGATTGATAATTTCCAAAAATGGGAACTGTGTATACAATTAACCAGTTTGTCTTTGCAATATAACAATGTTTATTGATTTATAATGATTTTGCAATGTAATAAAGGTACACTTCAACAAAGGTTTTTTATTAGGCATCGACAACCTACCACACATGTTTACTTTTCAGGTAACCAATCAATAATTTTAATGGAAAGATTTATCTGAATAAGAAAACAATTTTTTTTTAAATACTATAAATGAAAATAAAAAATACTATAAAGAAAGAACAATAAATAAGTAGACTTTACTAATTATTAAATGCTGAATATGTTACAAAATTCTTACCAAGTGTATTCATGGCAAATTAGTGAGGAAGATAAATGAATAAGGAATAAAACTAGATGCATGCAATGAGATAATTTTATTGAAAAGAGCTTGGTGCTTTTATAATAATAATAGAGAAAATAAACTAACACAATAACAAAGACAACATTTACCTTACTATTTATGTAAAATATTTATATAATATAATTTAATATTTACAAAAACAACTTAAGTTTTTAAAAATTTAAGGGTGGATGACTCGGATAAGTCACACCAAGTAACACATCATACAAAAGTTCCTTCATCACTTTCATCAACATACAAATCGGCACATTCATCATTATCACTTTCTGATTTTCTCCTCTTCAAATCGCAATCATCTTCAGGCTGTATAACTGTCGTTTTAAGATTTTTCGCAAAGCAAGTATCAATCTGCGATGTGTAATGGTGTTGCCATGATTGTGTTTCTTCAACTTCTTTACTGACGACTATAAAAAGTTCTTTGTCCTTGCATTGCAATTGTTCTTTCAGATACAGTATTAAGTCACTACCCTGAGTAAATAAAATAATTACATATTAGTTTTATCCAATGATTTCGAAATAATTAATCGCTATGGCAAATATTTCAAAAAATTTTATTTATTAATGTGCAAAAAAATAAATATGTACTGATTCTTACTCTTCCTATTAATTGAGGGCTGTCTAGTTTTGAATCAAGATTATAAAAATTTCCATGTATTTGCCTCAAGGTAATCCAATGGCGCCTTTTTAGAGGGAGCATTACAAATCCCAATTTATACTCTGTTGGCACATTCAAGATAAACCCACAAATATTTGTCAGGTCCAAGCAACCAGGATCTCTGCAAATGTAAGAGGAGTTTTGTTCGTAATGTGTAGAATTTATTATGTTCGTATATTAAATACAAATATGTGTGTTGTATTATTGGAATTTGATGACGTATTCATACAATTAAAAAGGTAAGAATAAGTTCCCTGACAATCTTTAATTTGACATATTTGGAAGATCTTTACCCGGTCGGGTGTCGGAGCGCAGATCTGTGCTCCCTAGACATGTATGCGAATTCGGCCTATTTTATCGGCGTTTATGGGTTTTTAAAGCTTATCATTGGTTATATCTCAAGTTTTTGAATGAATGAACGAGTTCTATTTGTCAAGTAACCTCATTTGCCGCGCAAACCGGACAAAAAATTATTCCAAATGTCGTCTTCGAACCGCAGATTAATTGTGTTATTTATCTGTTAAAAAAAGTGTTATTTTTAAATAAAAAAAGTGTTAAAATTAAGTTCATATTTTTATATTCTTTGATATATTTAGAATGAAAATATTGAAATACATGGTTTTATTTGATAAACATGTGCATACATTCCTGACAGTAAATTCCGTTACTTATTTTCATAATTAATGAATAAGTAATTATTGTACAAGTAAATATTGAGAAACCAGAAACTGCAACTTCTTAGCGATTATTGTTGATTTTTATATGAATATAATCATCACAAAAAAGTGTCTAAAAAACAGCAATTGTGTGCGAAATTGCGTGGCATACGATCGGTTACTGTGCAACAGATTTCTAAAATATTTGTACTAAGAATGTTAGGAAACCAAATTAATTTAATGCCAAATAGGTGCAAAAAATATTATTTTTTGTTTTGTTTGTTGTTGCAATTTAATTTCGATGGGACATCACAATAACATCTCTGGTGTTGATTCCAATGTGACATTCAACAGCAAAAGGTGTGACATCTCCATTAGTTACCAACAATTGAAAGGGGAATAACAAAAATCAATCTTCAAGTTTGTGTTTACTGGGGTATTATGCCGTGTTGTTACGACCTTTCGGGCCGACGTTTCGGATCCCATTGCAGGGTCCATCATCAGGGCTGATGTGTTGTCTTGAATGTTGGTGTTGTGGTTAAGTATCAGCTTGCAATACCGTGCCGAAGTCATGATGTGTTTGTATTGTGTTGTATGTATGATTCATCTGTTGTCTGATCACTATCTCTGCGGAATCTGCGACGAGAATGACTTTGAAGCGCCGGATACCAAGAAAACATCTTGGTATCCGGCGCTTCAAAGTCATTCTCGTCGCAGATTCCGCAGAGATAGTGATCAGACAACAGATGAATCATACATACAACACAATACAAACACATCATGACTTCGGCACGGTATTGCAAGCTGATACTTAACCACAACACCAACATTCAAGACAACACATCAGCCCTGATGATGGACCCTGCAATGGGATCCGAAACGTCGGCCCGAAAGGTCGTAACAACACGGCATAATACCCCAGTAAACACAAACTTGAAGATTCTGAGTGGCCGTGAAAACCTAAGAACATTCTTAACAAAAATCAATGTTTGTTTACCTATTAAGTTATACATACTTTCTTTTGTCAAACCATACTGCTTCGCAGCCTTTTTTTTGAAGTGCAGCCATTATAACATTAATGTCATAATTTCCAAGGCCCAGAATTGATCTATGTGGATTTATCCAAACATCTGGAGATAATGTATTACAAATGGTGTCTAATTCATATTTTGAATAAGAACCGCGGGCCTAAAAAAATAAAATGGTAAATTAATTATTTACTTGATTGTAATATTTTCATTTTCTTGAAACAAAAAAATAACATAGGTAGGTTTATTTTTTGTTAATAATAATTGTTACCTGTGTTACTTATGAATAAAAATTAGAAACTATACTATAGAAGAATACAATACAACTTCCAAATAAATAGAAATATAGCACTAGGCAAAGCAAAATATTATGTTGGCGAGTAAAAAAATATAATTTCTTGTAAAATACAGAATATTTATAAAGCACTCACCTGAAACAAATTGTTAAGAGCATGGAGAGCGCACAGTTCTTTAACTTGTTTTTCATGATAAATGCGTTCTGATTCATTCATAATTTTAAAAAAATAAACAAACAATCATAGTAAAGTATATACAATTTTATAAAATAATGAAAACATCGTGCTAGCTGTCAAAATTCTATATTCGTTTACAACTGTCAAAACAACGAATACAATCGGAGAGCGACATTAATGTACTTTTAATGCACTACCTACCTAGTGATGAATCCGCTCTGTGGCTCTGTACTGTACTACAATGTAGTACTACATTATAATGAAGCGCACACTTCATACGTTAAGGTGCCCATTCACTATTGCTTGCTCAACGTAAATTGGCGTGCGGCGACATTGGAACTAAAACCCGCCCCGCCCGCACCCGGCGGTAACTAGGGATGGGTCGTCGACGTATTTACCGTCGACGAAACGAGACCGTCCACGTCCGGCCATCGACGAGACGATCAACTAGTTGAATTCGTCAACTAGTTGACGCGTCAACTTCGTTACGCGGACGTTCTATCTAAACATCGGGACGATGGTCAACTGTCTACGGTTCGACGCGACGCTGCTCGACTATATCTGTATTATTTGTCAACTTTAGTTTAAGGCTCAATCTGAGAAAAGGAACATTGTTCCCGAAACATGTAAAAAACCAATAAAAAGTGGTGTAAACAAAATAATAATAGATTTATTTTTTATATATTAAGTTGAAAATAGGGAGTTTTTAATAAAAATTAATTAAACCTAAATTCAAGATTATATTACATATATAATAATTAATGTTAGGTATAGAAAATTTTATTCCCTACAAGTTTGTTTATCATTTATATGCTAAAGTTGAAAAGTAAAGAAATAACACAATAATTAAATTTTACCATCCCTTTTCAGGTAGATATAAGAAGTCGTGATCGATCGAATAAAATATTGATTTTAGAAAACTATCTAGCCGGCCTGTTAATTAATAATAGTTCAATAAAAAATAAAATAATTAAACAGAATTGTTTTATTTTATACAGTGTAAAATTGGGAATTCACCGAAACGTCGCACGTGCACATCGCAAAAAATCAAGTAAAAAATAATAGATAATAGCTTATTAAGACTATCTCTCCCTACGCATGCATTCAAATTTCAAATCTCTGTCATTGTTCGTGTACACAGATCTGCACCATATGATCGTGTACTTTAGAGTTGAAATGAAATTACCCGTCGAGCCGTCTATGGCGTCTACAAGTCGGCAGCGAGGAGTAACATCTGGCTAGGGAGTCGATCCCGGACTGGTTTCCGGCGACCCTTACAAAATACGCTCTGGCGGACCTCGCTCCCTGGTGAGAGGAATCAATACTGGAACCAGTATTGCGTTTTGGGAACTGGCTCTTGCCGCTAGCCGTTCCGCTCTCTTGGTCTGCACCGTGGACCTTTGGCTTCAACATACACCGGCCATTACCGCCGTCGCCGGCCAGCCGCAGAGCTCTGGACTACTGCCGCCGCCGCCCGCCGCCGTAACTGCGGCCACCCACCTGACACCGGCGCCTCGCCGCATCTTCATCATCATCGCCCTTCGTCGAGCCCTCACGTCGAGTTCACTCCTACTCCATGAGGCGTTTCCGAGCCTCACCGCTGCCGCCGCCCTCGTCGAGCCCTTGCGTCGAGCCGCTGTTACAAGGCGACCCCGAGATACAAGTGCCAGTGTGCGATTCGTTCAGAGACCTTTGTGCCTGAGTGTTTAGTGAACATTAATCAGAGACCTTTCAGCGACCTGATACTTCGTGATACCAACATTTATTATTTGATACTAATAAATGACTCTGCTTTCTCGGGATATTTTTTTTGTGAACTATTGACACCCGTTATTTAAGACTGTTTAATCGCTCTGCTTCTTGTGACAATTTTTGTGAACCTTTTTTTGAACTTGTTTTTTTTAATAAATTATATTGTTTCTCCAATTAAACCTTCTCACTTTCTTCACTTTCGCCTTTTCACTGAGCCCATTTGATATCCCCATATCATGATAATCAAATGTTTTGCAAAAAATGAGCCGGAATTATTGAAAAATAAATGCAAACTTTGATATACCTAGGTGGGGTAGGGTGATAGAAGCTATTCAAATTAACCGGCCGGGAGGTCTCGGTCGGTACTATCAATCTCAGGTGACTGCGCACCACTGATATCACTAGGGCGGGTGAAGGGATACACCAATTAAAACCAATTATTCTGTAAATCACTATATTAGGCAAAGTGGCAAATTTACATAAAAGAAAATATGGGTCTTATTCTACAGACCACAAAGCAAAGTGGCAATTAATTTACAATTAACATTAATCTTAATTTAAAGATGGAAGTAAAACAATCAACAGCAAAAAAAAACAAAGCACATACAAAGTCTGCCCTTAACGATAATGGATGGTGACGAGAACACTTTTGGTAGAACAAGACTGGCGGAAGAAAAAGTCGGGGTAACCTGTTTGCGGAGAACGACGATAGGTGCCTTCTTCGTGTCGCTCCTTTTGGTGGGCGGCGGCGTCTGCTGGTCCTCCTCTGACTATGTAGGTTTCGTCGGCGGCTTCTGGCGTCGTCGTCGGGGCGTTCGTGTAGTCGCGGCGGCACTGATACTTAGGCGTCCAGGGTATGGTCGCCGGGGCTCGAGGGGACGCCTCCAGCTCCTCGTTGGCTGCATGTGTGGCGTCTCTCGCCGATTGGCCGCTTCCAGGTCTGCCTCCGTCGTCCATTGGCTCCCCTTCGTTCATCCCTGGTCCCGACTGACGCTATTGGTCGTGGGTCTCTTCTCCGTCGCCGGCCCGCCCCCCATTGTTTTCTCACTTTCTGCGCCGTAGCTGCAGCCCCAGTGGCTCGGTTAGGCCTAAACTGTTTGCTGATTTCACGAACACTTTGTTATCACTGTTTATACCTACTATCCCGTCACCATCTTTATTCCACGTTTTTATCGTAGATGTACATTATTATTAATATCTTAGTATAATATTACGTATTACGGGGCAATGTGCCTATAAATTCGCAAATTGAATCAGGACTTAAGGCTAAGAGGGATTTTCCATTTCTTTCCTTGAAATAAGAAATCTGTTATAGAAACAAAATACCATAGCGCTCCAATGTTTTTCTTTACAGAAATCATGGGGAGACCGGGTAAGGTTGTCACACGGGTAGGTTGTCACAGCAGCTATAACGAAGAAAGTAATAATGAATGAAACCGCTGTGTGACGTCAAACTAGCGCAACGGCAACACCTCCCTCCCTACTTCACCGCAGTCCGCTCTGCTACGTAGTAACGGCGAAACGCACAATCGCTTTTTTCGCATACCGAAAGTATTTTTTATGCAACAGTGTCGAGCCTCGTACAACTGTATGTATATTTAAGTTTTGCGTGCTGTGTAACTTTGCATGTATTTATCATGTCAAATAAGTGTTGTATAATAATGTAACGTTTCTTTTTAAACACAACATTGCTTTAACTTTATTTTGAGAGGTTATTTTCTAAAACGTGTTTTGGGGCTGGTTGTCTCAAGTCGTCGGGGGCTTGTTGTCACATCTCCGCAGGTATTGAAGCCCCTACCAAAAGCACTTCCTCGCAAATCGCAGCGAGTTGATAGACGATAATGTAAATCAGCAATTTTAACAGATACACCGGAGAAAACATTTTTAGAAGAAAGAATAAAAGAACAAGAAAGTAAAAAAAAAATATATCGAAACGAGTGTTTAGTGAAAATAAAGAAAATAAAAAAGCATCTAAAGGAAAGAAAATTAAAAGATAACAGTTGACAGCGACGAAGATGAAAAATAGGATGAAGAGTTTTGTTTTATCTGCTTGTCTTCTACTAGTAAGCCTAGAGAAATCTGGCTTCAGTTCCAGGATTGTAAGCTATGGGCTCACAAAACATGCACGCCTGGACTACCATATTATGTATGCCATAATTGTGATTCTGAATATTCAGACTAACTTTTGAGACTGACTAAATATATTTTAGTTAATTATATTGCGTCCAAAGAGTTGACTAAATATGTTTGTATATTTTTGATTTTTATTGAGGGTTCTAAGTTAGGGTAAAGATGTTATTAGCTTAAAACTAATTATTTTACTTAATTTTTGTTTAAGTAAACATTTTGGTTTTTTTATAATAATTATTGAAGAAGTACAGAATTAATTGTTTTAATTAATAAAAACATTCATGTCATTAAAATAAGTGTTTCTGTTTTTTAATCCTACCTTAGGAAGTCAAAAAGTAAATATTATGTGACTTTCTACCCCTACAACTGTGATGCGGGGTTATTTTTTTTACAAAAAAATGAAATATGTCCTCAATAAATAAATTTTAGAAGAAAAGCACAAATTAATCATAAAGTGAAATAAATACACTATACTTTGATATACAAATATCATTGCTAAACTAAAAAGAAGAGCACTAAAAATGCCAAAGAAAAAAAATGTGACTTCCATACCCGGTCTCCCCTACTCTAATACAACTTTTATATTTTTCTTTTGTAACTGTTCAAATGTGGAATGTCAATAATAAAATAGCTTTATGTTGGTACTATAACAAATGAAATAAAAACGTCACTCTTAGGCGTCTGATACACATGCTTCTTTAGTGGCACGTGAGCATGCGCAGTATCGACTTTGACAGTGGCATGCTTATTAGTGGCATGTGTGTATGCACATTGCTAGAAATGAGCATGCCACCTAGTGGCATGCTCAAAAATCAACCGCCAGTTGATTTATAAGCATGCCACTGTCATTCACCATAGAGAAGGGGTATCTTTAGAGCATGTGTGAACAGACTTGCTTATTTATGAGCATGCCACTAATAAGCATGCCAGTAATGAGCAAGTGTGTACAGTTGTTAGGGCATGCTTATTAGTGGCATGCTCATTAGCATGCCAGTAAAGAAGCATGTGTATCTATACCTTTATTCATAGAAAATGTGTGTATTAATAGGTTGTGGGCAATTCTGATGTAAAATTTCAAGTATTTTGGTGAATACAGTTGAAATATTATTGAATTTGTGCATAATCATGGCTGTGAACTACGTACAAAGTATTCCAAAACTGAGGGCCAGAGAAAATTTCGACGAATGGAGTTTTGCGGCAGAAAATCTGTTGGTACTTGAAGGCACGATTCACCATATCAAGCCGAATGCCAAGGCGGAAATAAAGTCCGAAGAAGACGCAAAAACTAAATCAAAACTAATTTTAACTATAGATCCTGGATTGTATGTGCATATTAAGGAAACAACGAGTTCAAAACAGTTGCGGACGAAATTAAAAAACATGTTCGACAACTCAGGTTATTCCAGAAAAATAAGTTTGCTACGGCATTTAATCTCAATAAGGCAAGAGAATTGTAATTCTATGACCTCATACGTAACAGAAATGGTCGATACAGCGCAGAGGTTAAAAGGTACAGGATTTTCAATCACAGATGAGTGGGTCGGTTCGTTATTATTGGCAGGCTTGTCAGAAAAATTTTCGCCCATGATCATGGCCATAGAGCACCCGGGTATTCAGATAACCACGGATGCAATTAAATCGAAATTAATCGATATGGAAGTTGCAAGATTCAATTCAGATTTCAGCGGCGCTGCATTCGCTGCGAAAAAATCGCATTTTAAAATGAGTAACAACACTAGCAAATATGGCGAATTGACATCGAAAATAACAGAAGAGAAAAAAGTAATAATCTGCTACAAATGTAAAGCAAAAGGTCACTTCGAAAATCAGTTTCTCCTTTTAAAGAAATATAAGGAAATGAATGTTTTAGTATGGTTTTTCTGAATGGAAAATGTAATAAAAATGAGTGGTACGTTGACTCCGGCGCCAGCACACATATGACAGCAAATAAAGATTGGATAAAAAATGCAAAATTTTCACTTCTTTTATCAGAAATAACTGATGAAAATGATACTAATGTGCCAGTTGTGTGTTCTGGAGACGTACAATTAACAACTAATTATAACTATGACATTACGGTTAAAAAAGTACTCTGTGTTCCAAGTTTAACAACTAACTTGCTATCAGTGAGTGAATTAATCAAAAATGGGAACAATGTTGATTTCAATCAAGGTCATTGTTACATTCGAAACAAGTACAATGTTCTGGTAGCAACTGCAGAATTGACTAATGGAGTGTACAAGCTTAAGACAAGAGAAACAGATTGTATGTTAGCTGTACCAGCAGTAGCAAGTGCAGAGTTGTGGCACAGGCAATTAGCACATATTAATAGCTGTGATTTGAACAAGATGAAGAATGGCATAGTTGATGGATTGTCGTACCCGGCCACTAGTGATATAATAACAAAGGATAAATGTGCAATCTGTTGTGAAGGTAAACAGATTAGGTTACCATTTTCACATATCGGCCAGAGGAGTACTGAAACACTACAGATAATACATGCGGATGTATGTGGTGCTATGGAAACTAAATCATTTGCAGGTTCACAGTATTTTCTTTTATTTGTGGACGACTATAGACGTATGACTTTCATATACTTCTTGAAGCATAAAAATGAAGTATTTAAAAGATTCAGAGAATTTAAAGCTATGGTCGAGAACCAGCAAAATAATAAAATAAAGATACTTCGTTCAGATAATGGTGGTGAGTTTTGTAATGATGAAATAGAGAATTACTTGGCACAGCAAAGAATTATTCATCAGAAAACTCTAGAACAGAATGGTGTCTGTGAACGAGCAAATAGAACTGTTGTAGAAAAAGCTAGAGCTTACTTTTCGATGCAAAACTTGATAAAAAGTTCTGGAAGCTTCAAATACAGCAATCTACATCAAGAATAGATGTGTCACTTCAAGTTTAGAAAATAAAACTCCATATGACGTGTGGTATCGGAAAAAACCCGACTTAAGTAATAAACGTTTCTTTGGGTGTACAGTAATGGTACATGTCCCGAAAGAGCGGAGACTAAAATGGGACAGAAAAGCAGAACAATATATCCTAGTTGGATATTCAGAAAACGTTAAAGGATATCGTGTTTATAATCCAAGAAAAAATACTTTAACTGTGAAAAGAGATGTAAAAGTAATGGAAGAAGAAACACACAAAATGTCAAGAAAAAGACAGTGCAATCTGGATTCGGAAAGAAAAAGCAACCGAAACCATGAGTGAAGATGACCTAGAAACGAATGCTAGGAGCAGAGATTCAGTGTGGGATTCTACATTGAATGAATCTCTGGACAGTTCAAGCCCTAGTACATCAGTTCACACAAATGCAGATTCTGGAGTTAGCGATGAGATCCTCACGGACTCAAATGTTGATAGAGACATTTCTGCGAGCGAGGTTCACGACGTTCCAGAAATTCCATCAGGAAAGAGAACGAGAAAGCTTCCAGAGCATTATGGTCTTAAATCTACGAGTGTCTCTGATGTTTTTCCAGAAACGGAGCAGATTGTCTTCTCGGAGGCACTGAATGGACCTGAAGCCAAAGCCTTTACTTTATTGAATTTTATGAAAAGAATGAAAACTCATACTGACAGAAATGTAACCTCAAATATCTAAATATAATAATTTGGTTGTCCATCCGTAACTTACTGGAATGACAACTTTATATAATTAGAGTGTGACACGCAATCAGTGCACGGCTCACGATTATTTAAAAAATATAATAAAAAATGATTAACGGAACATATAAACGAAAACAAAACGATTCATTAAAACAGGGTATTTAACTTAATACAACATATAAAGATGTTATAAAAGGAAAAAAAAAGGATTCGTAAGATCGGATTAAATGAACTGGGGAAAAACGATTCATAAAAAATATCGACAATTGACCACAATAAATAAAAATATATAACGACGGCGACAAAAATAGCATATAAACGGTTCCTTAACAGCCGGAGGACAAATTAATAATCGGTGGAACGTACTTAAATAAAAAAACTAAAATATTCGAGAATATTTTTCGTCTATAAACGGCGAGCCATCGCAGTTTAGTTTTTCACAACAATAGAGAACGACCACAGATAAAGTGACGTTGCATTTCATTTTAAACATAGATTTTAAGTAATTACCAACTTCTTTGTTAATATAAATCTTTATTAGCGTGCATCCATATTGGTTACAGTGAGAACCAATTTTAGTTTTTCAAAAATGTGTTCAAAATAAACAATTCGTCTTTCTATTATTTCCATACGTTCATTTTTTTTAAAAAATAAGTGGATTTCCATTTAAATATAAAATTGTGTATTGAAAGATGCACTGGCTATTTTGTAAGTCACACAGACCATCGGTCAGGTAATTTGGTGATAACGGCGTAAAACAAAACGAAATTTATAAAAGTAGTAATTTTTAATAATTAAATGTACTTAATCTAAATGTTTTTTTTTTTTAATATTTAAATTGTTCCATTATGGAAATAAAATGCCCAGGTACACAGCGTAACATGACAGAGATTGGCTTTTAGTATATTCATTCCTTAAAATTAGCGAAAAAAATATTAAAATAAAAATATTAAACCGAACAAAAATGTCGATTGAAATGATCCCACCACTATTCTTTAAAAGTGCTATGTTCTTTCGGAATGCTATTTGTAAAACCAATTACTTGAATTAGTAGCTTTCGTTTTCTGACATTTGTATAATGTTTAGGACGCATTTGAGATATAATTTATATAGAATCGCGGGACAGCAGCCTGCCGGCGTTCACCGGCCGGTGTTCGGCCGTCGTCTGAAAGGATATTTTTGTTCACTTTTTACGGGTACAGTAGCCGGCAAAGATCTTGAAATTTTACGGCGTAGTGGGGGCGTGGGGAGAAGTTTGCGCATGTACCATTCCACCAACGAGACTCAAATTTTGTCTTCTGCGCACTCCCCCACTACGCCAAAGAATTTCAAGAAGTTTGCCGGCAACTGTATACCTTATTGAATTATTTAAAATTTTTGGGCATAAGGTATATTTTTTTAAATATTTTTGTATTAATGACAATGAAATTATCTTAATACCAATGTAAAAATTAATCAAAAAATTCAATTCATTTACGGTTTTTTGGACGCTGCAATATAGGAGACGGAACGTGAATTTTTATCTTTTTGTAAACATTGTATTTAACAACCTACCCAAAAATAATAATATATTTTCCCCCAAACTAGACATGTGTAACACTG
This sequence comes from Agrypnia vestita, assembly GCA_016648135.1. NCBI lineage: Eukaryota > Metazoa > Arthropoda > Insecta > Trichoptera > Phryganeidae > Agrypnia > Agrypnia vestita. Next base: position 64,905 of record JADDOH010006982.1, on the reverse strand, counting down.
CGCTGCGCCGCGCAATTGTGCCAACTAGGGATGGGCGTTGAATGGACGGACTAGTTGAAATCAACCGTTGACGTTACATCGACGCGTCGACCGTTTACGTTTATCGCATGGACTAGTTGAATTCGTAGACGGTGGACAGCGGACGCCGTGGTCGGTGGACGATTCGAGATTAACGCAATGCAAAGCAACGAGCGAGAGCAAGACAAAACGTCTCCGTTTATTTCTCTCTTATCTCTCGCTGTCGACTTGTAGATGCCATAGACAGCTCGACGGGTAATTTCATTTCAACTCTAAAGTACACTACCATAGAGTGCAGATCTGTGTACACGAACTATGACTAGAGATTTGAAATTTGAATACATGCGTAGGGCGAGATAGGCTTAATAAGCTATTATCTATTATTTTTTTACTTGATTTTTTGTGATGTCACGTGCGACGATTCGGTGAATTCCTAATTTTACGCTGTATAAAATAAAACAATTCTGTTTAATTATTTTATTTTTTATTGAACTATTATTAATTAACAGGCCGGCTAGATATTTTTCTAAAATCAATATTTTATTCGATCGATCTCGACTTCTTATATCTACCTGAAAAGGGATGCTAAAATTTAATTATTGTATTATTTCCTTACTTTTCAACTTTAGCATATAAATGATAAACAAACTTGTAGGGAATAAAATTTTCTATACCTAACTATGGTCCTTATTCAGGAGTCCAACATTAATTATTATATATGTAATATAATCTTGAATTTAGGTTTAATTAATTTTTATTAAAAATTCCCTATTTTCAACTTTATAGATAAAAAAATAAATCTATTATAATTTTGTTTACACCACTTTTTATTGGTTTTTTACATGTTTCGGGAACAATGTTCCTTTTCTCAGATTGAGCCTTAAACTAAAGTTGACAAATAATACAGATATATTTATTTATTAATAATGTCACCACAAAGTGAAAGCCTGACTTTGAAAGATGTATTCTTCAATAAATTTCTATATAACATCTCAAATGTAAAGTATTTTTAAATTATGTATTTATTTATAAATTTATAGATAATAAATAAATGTAAAGTATTTTTTACCGCACCTCATAACTGGTGCCTTTATTACGCAAAATCATTGTTTCCTTCCATTTTATTTACTCACATTTTAATGCTTATACCCAATATTTTCACTGCTTATATATGTAGTTTATATTTATATTTTACTGCTAACACCTGATATTGCTGTATATACCTACTTCTTTCTTTGTTATATATAGAAAGAAGTATATAAAACAATATGTAAAAGCCTATAATGTGCGTAAACAAATAAATAATAAAATATTTCTTTTTACATATAAGCACAAGTAGCGGTTTTACTTTCCCCGAAACTATATTCCTTCGAACTTCTTTAAATTTTAAAAATTAACGTCATAAAAATAGCCAACGGTTGAGCCGTCGAGAAGCGTCGCGTTGAACCGTAGACAGTTGACCATCGTCCCGATGTTTAGATAGAACGTCCGCGACGTCCGCGTAACGAAGTTGACGCGTCAACTAGTTGACGAATTCAACTAGTTGATCGTCTCGTCGATGGATGGACGTGGACGGTCTCGTTTCGTCGACGGTACAGATGCCGGCAAACATGTTGAACATTTTTCGGCGAAGTGGGGGAGAGTTTGCGCATGTACCATTCCACCAACGAGACCCAAAATTTGTCTTCTGCGCATACCCCCACCACGCCGAAAAATGTCCAAGAAGTTTGCCGGCAACTGTAAATACGTCGACGACCCATCCCTAGTGCCAACTCAGTTCACTGCGCCTGGTGTGTCAACTCACTTCTTCAAAATGTGTTAGCGCACGGCGCACCAACGGCCACCCAACAGCGCACTAGCGCACTGCGCAGGACCGGGAGAATTCGAAAGGTGTTGAGTTGAACACAATTGAACACCTTATTATTTGATTTTTATAAATTGCAAATTATAACTCCGTGAAATGTTAAATGAGTGATAGGTAATCTTTCTTTTCTACATTTTACTTTATTGGCCACTGGGTTTTATTTTGACAGACAGCTAAGTCGAAAACTTTGGCTTTTTTTATAGTTAAAAGGAATGAAATGTAGAATCAGGAAAGTAGTGATATTTATAAGTGAGTACAGGAAATAGAATAATTATATTAATAAACGTTATTTCTATACAATACAATACCTAAATATTTAAGAATATTATTTCAAAAAATAAATTATGGAATACGTTTACGTTCAAAAATCAAAACGAATGCTAGCGGCCAGCCATGAGTAACACTGCGCTGCGCCGCGGAATTACGCCAACGCACGGTAATCGGTAAAAACAATTCATTAAAATGAAGTATACTATTTGAAGTATGTACTTTCAATAACTTTGAAGTGTGTGTAGTTTGTAGTGTGCAATACACTTCAAAAAGTGTGAAGTGTACACTTCACTGTAATGTAGTACTACATTGTAGTAGTTAGTACAGAGCGGACTCAGCGGACCCATCACTAATGTACAGTTTGAAAAGCCATGACAACATTACATATAGTCCGTCCAACTTATCTGGAGAATAAAGGAGGGCGTCCCCATCGTTGTGGTACTGCCGATAGTCTAAAAATTATCTCATTTGTAGGGAATTTTTTGCAAATTCATTTTTTCTTAAATTAGTTATTAAGCAGTATACGACACGATAAAAAACAAAAAATGTAAACTAACGTACAAATAAATTTATCAAAATATACATTCGTAAAATACACAACGTCACAAAATGGCGTTTTTTCAAAATCAAAGAAAAATACAATTTTTAGGAAAAAAACCAAACAATAATAATTCTTTTAGGCCGGCGCCACATTACGCAGATCTTCCGCCGCGTCTTTTCCGTTGCGCCAAATCGGCAAAGCAAATAGATCGACCGATCATCCGCGTAGTGTGTTTAATAAGCGCATATTGTATGGAAAGAAATGTAGCGATGTTCCACGACAGAAGAGACGCGGCGGAAGATCCGCGCAGTGTGGCGCCGGTTTTATTCGGTGTCTCATACCTAATGATCATGACCACCATGTTTAACTCAGTAACACGTAAGGATATCAATCGGTTTAGGGCCGTTGTATCAACTTGGTTTATAGTAATCTTTCGTTCAAAGCATAGATATTTTGCATTTTCCACCGATCAAACGACTCGCTCTCGAAAAAATCTATGCTTTAAATGAACTATTGCTATAAAGTAAGTTGATGCAACCAGTCTTTAATGTGCATAAATAAAAAAGTTTGTTTTTGAAAAAAGATGTTTCTACAAATGAACTCGTTAATTAATTACGTAATAAAAAATATAAATAATAAAAATTCTATGTAAAAGATTATCGAATAAAATATGTTCTAAAACTTTTCTCATCTTACGGCTTCTAAATCAATTTTTCCACTTATCCTTGTTCTTTTTTTTCCGGGTGTAGATATTTTAATGCCTATTTCCACGGCCACTTTACCTTCTTTAACTATTTTGTAAATTGCCGATTCAGAAATACCTGAAGAAATTGTATAATAGTAAAATAAAAAACTAAGTATGGGAAAATCATTATAACTGCATGGCAGCACTAACCTGAAGTGGCGGCAATAAGTCTATGAACAAAATCAAACGGTATAATTGGGGCTTTTAGACGTTGTTCCTCTTCAAAAAACGTGTGCATTTTCAAGATTATTTCCCGAACACTGCTTTTAATGGTTTTTGGCATGGTGACAATCTAAATTTTTCTTTAAAAACTATCGAAACAGTCGTGAACCCCTCTGTAAACAAAGTCTGTGAAAGGTCTGTCAGCTGTAGATAATCCAATATGGCGTCGTTAGTTCCAAATTTGGCCATTCTTCAGATAAGTTAGACGGACTATATCCTTGTTTGTAATGTCAAACCATGATGAAGATGAATGCCCCATTTATTTTCACGCAAGCACTACTAGAGGGAAGTCTTCCCTCGTACACATACAATTGCTTGTTTGAACTTACTCTTCACTCCGTACTCAGAAAAAATCTTTCATAAAGTGTTATCATTCTATCATGCGCTTTTTGCAGATCCACAAAGGAACAAAAAGTTTCTGGTTCTTTGCCCAAAACTTTTCACTTAATCTGGCGCAGTGAGAAAATCTAATCCATGCAATGTTGTAAAAATAACAACTAAAATTAAAGGTGGTGCAAAATTCATTAGCCATTGAATTTCTTAATTGTCTGTATTAAACATGATTTTTATATTTTTCCTATAATATTTATTTGTACATTTTATTTTTGGCTTAAACATACTCGTAGTATATTGGTTTTTACTTTTTTTGAATTTTTTATTTACTTCTCATGTTTATCACTTATCTTTTTTAAATTTTATTATAATCTACATAATATAAAAACCTTTTAAGGCATGCAATTTAGCACAGATCGATCCTTAATTGACACAGAAATCCTTCGCGTCCATAATTTATTCCTTTGCTACCTACCAAAACCCAAGAGGAACCAGTGAACGAAGTTTTTCGTTTGCGCAATATTACGGCCGACCTTAATACATAGATAACATAATATAATCCTTAATACAACACGTAGGTAGCTTCGTTCTGTGATATTCGGTGACGTATCCATAGAAAATATTTGACAGCTGTCACGCAAGATTTCAGCTTCAGTTAATTTTAACTATTGTTGTGCAATATGCATTTTGACAAAATATTTACCGAGTAGGGGTGGAGGATTTCATCATCGTTCCGCATTTTTCAAAAGTTATTTACGAGTTTATGACCAGTGACATTGATTTACACGTTTAGACTGGGTGGTTGTCTTATTCTTTATTGTGAACAAAATAATTACCGCTGAATTCATTGGTTGTATCTGTAAAATTCTATTTAATTATTGTACATTTAGATGCGACGATTATATTTAATTATTGTACAATTACGGTTCTTTCTCGTTTATTGTGTTGGTTAGGTACTTTCACTATGGAGACATCCAAGCAAATTTCATCTACTTCTGCGCCAGATGTATCTTCAGAACAGGAATCAAAAAGAAATATTGATTTTTCAGAGATTCGTGGAAAGGTATGGACATGATTTATGGGTATCTTCATTTAATTGTACATTAGATGTATACAATTGCTCTCAAGACACTATAATTTTAAAATAACTAATATGTGTGTTCTGGGTTAGTGGTGATTGTAATTCACATAAGATTAGAGGACAGTGTTCTTTATTCACTATGTGAGGAATTTCCATGGAATCCTTATTTTTTCATTACACTATTCATAATACATTATACATAATTTATGCAATCAAATGTGCCCCTAAATACAGATAAGGCCCACGTCTGCCTTATGATAGATTTATCTAGGTGGATACCTACCCAAAGGCAGACTTTGTGAACATTTGTGAACTAACTGACTTACCATCACACCGTTTCTCCGTGGGGGTAAGCAGGGTGAATAGAGCGCCATACTTTTCTGTCCTGACATACATATCTCGCCTCATCCACATGAATACATTTTCGAATGAATGCATTCCTTACTTCTTAATTCGAAGTCACCAATACACTATTTAAAAAAAAGTGGTGTTTACGAAATTTCACGCGGTGATTGTAATGGTAAATATATCCGACAAACTTCTAGAAATCTTAATACTAGATTAAAAGGACATCATCATTGTCTAATTAGTAATAACTTTTCCGAAACCACGAACCACATTCTTTTCATTGGTGTACCATTAAACTTCTACTTCTACATCCAGTCATGCGTAAAGATAATAAAATTAATAATTTTGAAAGTTTAGAAATAAAAAGGAATTTGAACTCCGGCATAAATTTATTAAACAATACTACATTCGTCCACTCATCTACAATTCATTAAATTTTCCAAAAATTTGATAATGTGTGGATGTTCTTACAATGGAATTGGTGAACGTTGCATTGTGTAAAGTGATCACTTAAGCCAGCTCATACAGGTTGTAAGCCCTGAGCCATCGTTTAAGAGACTTCCATCCACTTTTCTCATTTATAAATTGCTTCGTGTCTGTGAAAAAATCTATAATTTATCCTTAATTAAAAAAAAAGACAAAATCAGTTCTCGAGAAAAGAATTTTCTTCATAATTTTTTTTTTGTGATTTTTCCAGTGTTTAATAGTTATTCTGCTATTCGGGGCGGAGACAAATCCAAAAAATTAAAGATCATAAAAGTCGGGCCATTCTTGAGTTATATGGGCACAATGGTGTAACTAGCCCGACTTTGTTTTATACCTATAGATAAAAAAAAAATCATCAAAATCAGACAATCCATTCTCGAGATATCATCAAAAAAGCCCTTCCATACAAAATGTATGGGAAAAAGAATTTTCCCCATAATTTTTTTTTATAAATGGTGTAACCTACCTGACTTTGTTTTATATATGTACATATATATTTGCATACCAATCTCACATATAAATATAATCTTTAAGACTGGAGTATTCCCGAACAAAAGCCATAATTACTCCAATATTCAAATTGGGTAGTCTGGAAGACGTCTCTAACTTTAGGCCCATCTCACTAATATCTAATATATCGAAAATTTTCGAAAAAATTGTAAAGAAAAGACTAACTTCATTTATAAAAAGAAATCCTATAATAAATAAGAATCAATTTGGATTCACAGAGGAAATTAGTACACAAGATGCTATCGCAAAAATTTCGACAATTATACAGAGTAATTTAGATAAATCAAAACAAATGCATAGGAATTTTTATTGACCTAAAGAAAGCATTTGATAGCATTTGTCATGAAAAACTTGTGGTAAAATTTTTAAAAAATGGGATACATCTCTTAGCTCTTAATTGGATTAAAAGCTACCTAACAGATAGACCTCAAATAGTAAAATTAAATAATACCTTAAGCACGTCACTAACAAGCCATTTCGGAATCCTCCAAGGCACGGTCCTCGGGCCATTACTATTTATTTTATATGTAAATGACATCTTATCATCCAACAAAATATCAATGGTCAACTAATATCTTACGCAGATGATACTGTACTGATAACAAACGGCCCAACATGGGAACTAGCTCACGAATTAGCAAATAAAGATATCAATACTCTAAAATCATGGTTTGACAGCAACCTACTGACACCAACGCCAAAAAAACTACATACATCTTATTTTCTCTACAAAAAATACCTATATATAACAACAAAATTATAATCCATGAGCAAAAATGTAATACGAACTGTAAACTACCTAACAATAATTGTACATTAATCAACTCCACCTCCGAAACAAAATACCTTGGTGTGATTATTGATCAACACCTCAAGTGGAATAGACACATCATTGAACTAGTAAAAAGAATAAGGAAATGTATCTACATATTCATTAGATTAAGAAATATTTTAAGTACAAAAATTATTAAACACGTATATTACACCATTGTTCACTCTCTACTCATATACGGTGTTATCGGATGGGGAGGTTGTTTTAAGAAAAATCTAAACTCAGTAAAAATATCACAAAGGATTATCATTAAAGTAATACTGAAAAAAAATCTACATTTTCAACAAAAGATCTCTTTAAATTATTTTCAGTACCAAACGTACATGATATTTTCAAGCAAGTTTCCATATTAAAAATGTGCAAAGAAAAAACCTTACAGAAAACCAAGAATATTTAAAACTTATGAGAAATGGAAACCAATTTATAATGCCTAAATGTAAAACAACCCAAATGCAGCATCACTATATTTATAAAGCCATTAATTACTATAATAACTTACCTATTGAGATACGATGCATCAGTAACCCTTCAGAGCAAATCAAAAAAATTTAAATTTTCCTAAAATCAAACTTAAATTCATAAATCATTTAAACCTATAGCTTTTTCAAAATAACTCCAATACTTTCATTATCAACTTATCTTTTTTACCGTATTAATAAATAACTTGTATATACTACCTATATATTTAATATATATTTAAGAACTGTGGCTCCCTCATCAGACTTAAGAGCTTCTCTTCACTGATGAGGTCCTACATGACTATAAAGTACATATTAAATTTTTTTTTAAATCTAATATGTAAATATTTAAGAACTGTATTTGTACTATACATTAAATAAATATAAAAAAAATAAAAAATAAAAAAATATACATAAATTATTGCACGCAGGCACATAAAATGTATGGAAACGAAAAAGTAAATAATAATATAGATATATTAGAAGCCCTTTACCTTAACACATCCTCTGCTGTGGTGGGTATGAACGGACCCGAGTGTTTATAAAAATAAGAAGTACGCGATAACTGTTTGGCTTACGGTATTGTTTTTCGAGCTAATCTTCTATCAAACATTTCCACGTAATTTGAGATATAAATGAATATTATTGCATGAAATTTAACCGAGTTATAGATTAAAATGTGAAACTGAGGACAAGTCTGTTTTAGGGCATCATCTTTCACAGCTGGTGCCTTATCATATATTGCAAACCATTTGTGCGTATTTTACTGCCCATTCTACCGCCGGCATTCCCCGCTCCGAGTGATGCCGCTCGCAACAAACAGTGTCACTTCAACCGTTCTTCTGGAGCCTGGGAGTATCACACCTTGCGTTCGTTACTTAAGTTATTGGATAGAAAATCGTATTGATATTTGTATTTAAAAATAACCCTAATTATTTTGTGTTTAAATAATTGATTAATTTAATTTTTTATATTATGTCATTTAATTTGTTTTATAAAATTATTCATTGCGTTTCATATAAAAAAGATGTGTATTTCTTTAAAAATATTTCTATTTATTTCTTCATGTTAATACTATGTCTTCTTATTTTTCAATCTGACAATTTATCGCTCGGATTTTACAATTCATTCTTTCATTTATTATATATTTTTTGCCTATAAGTTACGTATTACTTACTTGTATGTACCTACTTATTTTTAGTATTATGTTTATTCGATTTCTTTTATAATATTGTTTTTCATTTAAATTGAATTTAATTAAAAAAAGATGTGTAATTTTTAATAATTTATTCATACTTTGTATGTGAATACTTTGCTTTGTTTTTTTTCATTCTTTCAATAACTAACAATTTACTACTCAAATAATAATATACAAATATAAAACTGTGAATTGATTTTGATTTCCGCATATTCCTATACTATCGTTCTCGGTTATAAGGAGCGCGATTCCCGGATATACGGAGCAAATTTTAGAAACTCTGCATACATATTTGCTTGAGTTACAGGAAAAAAAACAAATACGTACTCATAACAATGAACATTGCTTTTAAAGCGGTTCGCTCTTAATTAGGGTTCATTTTATGATGTACACAAAGTGTGTCCGAAAATGCCACGTGCACGGGCAAACAATAGTTCGTCGGCATTTCTTATCAAAGGAATGCCGAACTGAAGGTCGAGAACTGTCATATAACTCCGATTATTGGGGGTTTCAAAATGTTTGAGGTGACAGTTAGTTTTATGCAGTTTACTGTATTAGCATTTAAAAACCTTATCAGTTAAACGCGAATTATTATTATTAATTATCGGAAACATGTCCACTAACAAACGAAAGTGTCTCTCAGTTCACGAAAAAGTCGAAATTATTCGTGAAATAGAAAGCGGCGCCAAAAATTCCGAAGTCTGTAAAAAGTTTTCACTATCGTCTTCTACAGTTTCATTACTCTGGAAAATTAAGGATGTTTATTTGGCTGCTCTTGAAAATAACATCGCACAATCAAAAAAATTTAGAAAGTGAAATTTACCTATCCCGGATATAAGGAGTACCAGCTATAAAGAGCAAATTTAGTCGGTCCCGTCGCGCTTCTTATAACCAAATTCGACTGTACTTACACTTAAAGGCGCTTGTTGTAAAATTTACCCTCAATGGAAATTTCCAAATATCAATGAATAACAAAAACTTCTAAGCACACCCGGTTCGTCTGTAGTTTAGAGAGACACTGACCCTCGAATAGCTCGGAGCTCGATGCTTGCGACTAAGTGGTAAAAGTGGGGGAAGCGATAAGGTGCAATAAATTTTACAGCCGCGCCCCTGCTGGAAGGTTAAGAAAAAGTTGATTTAAAAGTCTAGCCGTAATTCGTCCAATATTTTGTTCCATAGATATAGTCAAGTCGAGAAAAAAATCATTTATTTTTAAGGCTGCGAGTTTTGTGTAATAGACAAGTAAAATTAGCGTGCTTCTTCGAAAGGTCCTATGCCAGGTGAGAACTACGCGCACATTATTGCAGAAATGTTATTTTTTACAAATTCCACCCAAAGCTTTCGGCGTAAATTCTATGTCTTTTCTATGGTGAATGTAAATACAAATACCATCTGTCATCTGTCATATCATAACATATAATGATATCATAAAATGTTTGATTTATTTTTGTGAAAAGAAACGTATATCTGAAATTAGTATTGTTCCCGATTTAATTATATATAAATCGTCTTCGAAATATATTGAATTTTTTTGTCATATTAGCTATACTTATATAAAATATTTATTTATTTAGGAAATATTGTTTACAATGCTTCTTTTATAGTGCAGTTATTTTTGTGGATTGAAGCTACTCAAAATAGTTCATTATATATAGTTAAAAAATTTTAAAAAATGTATATACCCTTAAGGTATATGCGTATATATATTTTTAATATACCTAGGTATATAGTCGGTCACAGCATAACCTAAGTTTATACCCACTGCACGCCACTGGTATTTAGTTCCTTCACATTCAGGATCATATCGTTCGGGGTTGCTGGAGGAATATTTCTTGGGCCCATATCTTGTGACTAACATAACTGTTTTATTAGGGTTATAGAGCATGTTTGTTTCTTCAACAAACCATTCACAGATGTTTAGAACCCTTAGCCCTCTTATAGACATTTCCCTGGGCACAAAGTATAGTGCAAATTCTTTTGTCTATTGTGTTTTTATTTGTATTTTTTCAGGCAGTATTAGTTAGTCCTACAGAAGAACAATATGACTTATTACAAAAGCAACTGGTCGAGCGCATTGAAGAAGGGCATGGAGAAATCATTTATGAAATAGGAATTAGTGAAGGTACGAATTTTGAGTTTAGAAATCAGATTTCAGAGAGTATTTTTGAATTGAATCACCTTATTTAATTGCATCTCTTACATTACTCTGATCCACACATTATCTTTTCCAATCCCTATGTGTGATGTTCAGCATACATCTCTCTGCGATGAGGGTGCATGTGTCGCAGCAGTTTGATTTGAGTTGTATTCAGTGTATCCATTCAGTGGATTTTTTTTGTAAATTGAACAATGCTCTAATGACGAAGAAAAGAAAAAGATAAACATTTGATTGTGCCTACGCAATGAAGGCTTTGCTCTGGAGCATATCTATTGTTCCAGTTCAAAATTACTGCATTATTTTACCCTCAAAATTGGATTGCGGAACTTGGTAGGGCAGATTTCTTAGTAATATATGTGTTAACTATACATTTTTATACAAATAACATCAATTGAGTAGAACTCAATTTAAATTATTTTTTTTGTTTGATAGGTGATAGCGAAAGTGGACTAAGCGAGGATGATTATAATGCGTCATTAGCAACATTACAGTCTTTAGCAGCAGCACTAGGAGCTTCATGTGTAGAATTGAGAAGGCGAATTATCTCCCAGCCACAACAATCCATAACCGGACAATATCTTTTAAGAAAAAAATTAGAAGATTCTGACTTTATGGAAATAAGGTAAATGATGAATAGTTTAATAATAATAAATATATATACATAAAATAATTTTTTAAATGAACTGTTGAGTTTACTCAGCTGATCATTAAGTTATTTTATATTTATTAATTGTTAAAATATCTAACAAAAAATATATGTACACTAAATTAAACTTTGTTATACATGTGTATAACAAAGTTTAATTTAGTATAAATTAAAATAATCATGTTGCACCACTAAGGCCCAGTTGTTTCAAATTGGATTAAGTCATGATAGAGTTTAAACTCAAATTTTTAGTAACTTTTTCCAAAAACGGGTTGTTTCTACTTGGATTAAGCGAAATCTGTCAGAAAATTCTGACAGAAAAAAAAAAAAAAAAAAAGAGCGGAAATATGAGTTTAAAATCTCGGTCAGAGACGTGCATGCGCACTGCTCAATTTAATTGAGATCTGTCAATAAAATCTTTTTTTTAAATTTTTTGACATTTTACATACAATATCGAAATGTACAATATTATGTAGGGTGACACAGACTTTTCCGATGATCAACTGATCCTACAGTATATCCTTAACAGGAGAAGTAATTTACTTAGACCTCGAACAATACTTTTTTATCGGAAAAAATTGATTTTTCCGCATGGCTTGTCGAGAATATTTTTTTTTGAAGGTTTCTATTTCAATCGGGTTTTGATAATTTTACATTTATTTACCCAGGATTTACGTTTACTTTAATCCAACTTGAAACAACCGGCCCTAAGTAACTCCCATATCGCTCAATAGTATTTTTCCTATATTTTTGATGTTTATAGTGTTAACTTTGTGGTTGGACATAATTATTAATTAATTAAGTAACTTTGTATTGACCACTTGGAGTAACTCTACATCTACCGGTTTTGATACTACTGTATCTTCGTCAGGACGGACGCATACTAACTATCCATTACTTCAATTTTTTCACAAACAAATCAATTTTTTCTGGTTTGTGTCTTCTGGGGTATTATGCCGTGTTATTACGACCTTTCTGGCCGATGTTTCGGATCCCATTACAGGGTCCATCATCAGCCCTTTTGATTTCGTGAAAATGGACAGAAATGTGTAACAGGAAATAAGACGCCAGGGAAGCGAGCGCAATTTCATTTAACCAATGAGCGCGCACGATGGAGAAGAATCATCGTTTATAAACAAATCAATGTCCAGCAAGTGCCATCACAGCGAAGACGCACACAACAGCCAATGCTTCTGATTTTGTGTATATGCTACGTGCCTGGTGTCAGGCGTGTGGATGTTGTAAATTTGATATATTTTGGCTTATATCTTCGAAACTATCCAATAAATACTTAATTTTTTTTATATTAATTTAAATAATAACAACCCTTAATGATTCACATTCTCAAATTTTATGTGTGATTATTTTTAAATATTTAGTCAAAATTTTCATACAATATGTATGGTGGCACACTACTGCCATCTATGAAAATAAATAAAAACATATAATTGACCAAACACATTTCAAAATAAAATGCGCATGTAGATATACGGTACCTACCTAGTGCGGCAAAATTCAATAATAGATAAATGCACATACATTTTCTAAAAGTAAAGCTCGCTCGTTTTTTTCTATATAACTTCTAAAAAAAATTTGAATTATGTGACATAAAATTGAATTACCGGGGTTTTCCAATTATCAGAGTTAATCTATTAAATTAATATTTTGGGACTTGTGTTTAATAAAGATTTCGAATTATGTCAACTTTCGAATTATCAGGGTTTGAGTTAACGGGGTTTTACTGAATATATTTTACAAAAGTGTACATTTTACTTTCTTTTCCTTAATTTATTGTATACATTTTACATTCCTCTGTGCTGATAAAAATGAAAAATTCTTTGTTTATTAGAGTTGCTGTTGTCGGTAACGTCGATGCTGGAAAATCAACATTACTGGGAGTCCTTACTCATGGAGAATTAGATAATGGAAGGGGGTATGCACGCCAAAGATTATTTCGACATAAACATGAGTTGGAGAGTGGCCGTACCAGTTCAGTTGGAAATGATATATTAGGATTTGATAGCCTCGGTAATTTCACTAATTTATTATTATTATCATTTATTTATATGGAGAAAATTTTTGGTTGTCATTTAGAAATATTGTCCCCAAGCATTGTGATATCAAAATGATATATACAAGAATATACTGTTTGTATTTTTATATATTTTTAAGCAATTAGCTATCTTAGGTATTTATCAATAAAAATAACATATATGTAAACTAAACTAAACTCCTATACTTCTTATCAGATTTCGATGAAACTTTTGTGAAAAATTGACCATGTAATGAAATGTAAGTATCTCGAATATGTTCGTTAGCCAGCCTTATCTCCTTTTTACAAATCGGCGGCTGTTCAAAAATTTTAAAAATTTGTATCTCGTTAATATTGGTACTAGAGATAAATGTAAAAACACACATGATTGTTGTGACCAGTGCTGGAAGGCGTTTTTGTTTTTACACTGACTGCGTAATTCGGCAACATACTTATAAATATATTTACGTGCTTTCTTTATGGTAAATTCGTCATGTATTCATAATACAACAACATAATAAAATTATTCATCCCAATCTGCAAAATCATTGGTGTAGATTATTTTGAAATATGTTTTGATAGTTCTTGTTCCTAATATAACATTATACATATTTAACCTTTGGGTACCGGAAGATCGAAAATAGAATTTGGGGCCGGAGTGGAGTATCAAAGTAACCCCAATCAAATTTGCGTTTTAATGAAGTATAATGGTTTGAAAATGTTTTATAATATTTTTAATTACATTTCTTCTACAATGTGAACAAGATTCTACGAAATTTTTTGTCATTTTATAAGAAACCATAGTATTTTGATGTCTCATGGCTCACAAATAACTGACTGACAGAAGCCATGCAAGCAGAATGAAGTAATCCTATTGTATGGAATATTGACAATTGTCTTAGGAAAAACATAAATTTTTCTACTTTTGACTATTATATTATTTTCTTTGGGTGTTGTGTTTTTTTGGATATTCTTTGTAATCCTTTGTAATTGTAATTGTAATCCTTTGTAATTGATGTTTGGAACGGGACTGTTAAATAAACTTGAACATAGACTTGACATTGTATTTAAAAATTAAAATAAAATTAATGGATAAAAAATCCTGTTGAGAAAGAAGCGAACAAATACGTATTAACAAATGACGTCTACATACGACAGAAATGAATATAAGTTATTTGAATTGTTTTTCAATATGTGTCTTATGTTAACATTTTGATTAATCTGCAACATAATGTTTGCAAAATTGAAAAATGTTTAAAATATATTTTGCGATTTTTTTAGGAAATGTTGTGAATAAACCCTCTCATGGAACATTAGATTGGGTAAATGTGTGTACAAAATCTTCTAAAGTTGTTACATTTATTGATCTTGCTGGCCATGAAAGATATTTGAAAACTACCGTGTTTGGTATGACGGGCCATGCTCCTGACTTCGGAATGTTGATGGTACTATTTTGTCGATTAATGAATTATTATTTTTGGTAATAATAATTGAGTAGGTATATGTATTATAAATTGGAGTTTGGATTGCCTTGCAGATTGGGGCCAATGCTGGAATTGTTGGAATGACCAAAGAACACCTTGGATTAGCTCTGGCCCTGTCAGTACCGGTTTTTGTAGTGGTGACTAAAATCGATATGTGTCCACCAAACATATTAGCGGTAACTTATGTTATGCATATTTTTAAATTGCAAATTATTTCGTTTCATTACTGATAAATCAGCGTTTATTGGACAGAAGACTTTTAATTGCTTAATACATACACACATAATACAGGATAATATGTAGCAAGCCTCTCGGCCACTACCTACCTTGCTAGATATACAGTAATACCTTGGGTAGATTTTTTTTTTTAATTTTACCACCTTATGACAAATACTAATAAAAGTAAGACAGAAATATGAAAAATATGATAAAAGTATGAAAATATTAATTAGTTTTAAGGATAAACATTTTCGTTTTATTGATTAATTACAGTGCAACTCTCTTTTTCAAGGACCAGCAAATAAAAATTTCTTAAGTGTGATAACATATACAGTGAAACTAGCTTAATAAATTCACTTTTAATAAGTTTTCCCGCTAAATAAGTTTAAATTCTGCGGTCCCGAAAAAGTCCCATACAAATCCTATATTTTTTTTATGCTTAAGGCGGTACATATATTTTTCAAACTGTCAAAGTGGCGATATGTGTCGGATAGATCATGCTACTTCAATACGAGATCGAGACATGAACAAACATCATATCAGATAAACCTTGCAAGAGCTTATTTTTTACGTTTCCTTCTGAGATAGAAAGGTTGCGAGGAAACGAGACAACCATATGGAGTACCGACGTTTAAAATATATGGGAACGCAAGTCATGCTCGCGTAATATTATTAGAATTTTAAATGTTTTAAGTCTAGAATATACAAAAACGTATGTATATTTCTCCAATAATTTAGGAATGTTGTAAAAATTTAGGAACTTTAGGATATGTTGTAAAAAAAAGTAAACAACAATTTTTCTTATATCACTGTTTTTTAATTTAAAATTTTTGTCGAATAAGCAGATTTAGATATTATTTTGACTTCCGATTAAAATGTCAAAACACCTGTGAAAATAATTGAATTTAAATAATTTTTATTTAAAATAAACAAAAAACTATTACAACAATATGTATTGAATTAAAAATAAAATTAAAAACCATTTATCTATATTTTAAAAATTATCTCGTAAATTAATATCTTACTTGACTTTCAAATAACAATGACATCAACACGAATATAGTGAACATAGCGAGTCAGCAAAAGTGACATGCGTTCAATGTTAGGTTATGAGTAGAAATGCAATTTAATACAAAACTAGTCAAAAAAACATTATTATCTGCGATGAATAGATTGCTTTCGAATATATAATATGATATTATTTTGAACTAAAGTCAAATTTTGCATAAAAACACGTTTTAAAGTGATTTTTTAATGAAAAAATGATTGGACTACATGAGTGCGTCCGCCTCTCCCGGCTGGCGCGCGGATTGTGATCTGCAAACTACGTAATTTTTTGAGACATTTCATAATATAAAATTTTTATTTTTAAATATTAATTAACGTGTTTTTTATATAAAAAAATAGCTTTTTAATAGTGAATGAAGATTCAAAGTGCGAATATAGATACAATATATCGTTTAAAATCATCTTTTTATATTTAACTTTGCCTGAGTGTTCATAAAGATATCCGTATAAAGAATGCATTTTAGAAATCCCATATCGCGCGAACAACGGTAAATGCAGAAAATAACTTAATAGAATTAAAAATACTTGAATTTGAATGTCGCCTTTTTTATTTTTTACAACACGCTTACAACTGTCAAATTTTGTACGTTTTTGCAGGCTGATTCTAATGTTTTTTTCCATTATTCTTATCTGTTTTCTTGAAACAATATGTTCTGTATACACACTGAATTTTGGTCCTTTCTATTACCTACAAGCAATATTTTTAATGACATAAGATATTCCGTCTATTTCTTTACTCAACGGTAATGGTCATTTTTTCATGAAATAGTGATGTGAAATCTTGTGAATCGGCATTTTTTTGTGTTTTTATTTTAACTGAAAAATTTTCAGTAAAACAATATAATATTGTTTTGAATTTGTCTTAAAAAATATTTTCAATTAAGAGGTCCTAGGACACGATTTTCG
Source organism: Agrypnia vestita (assembly GCA_016648135.1). Classification (NCBI taxonomy): domain Eukaryota; kingdom Metazoa; phylum Arthropoda; class Insecta; order Trichoptera; family Phryganeidae; genus Agrypnia; species Agrypnia vestita. The sequence goes on along the minus strand of JADDOH010006982.1, from coordinate 47,486 downwards.
TATTTGCTGTCGGGCGACTAAATTTAACGTATAAACTTATTAAATCATTTTGCAAAACCCGATTATTAATTTATCTTCCGGCTGTTAAGGAACCCTTTATATGCTCCATTTTTGTCGTCCGTCGTTATATATTGTTATTTATTGTGGTCAATTGTCGATATTTTTTACGAATCGTTTTACCCCAGTTCATATAATTGGATCTTATGAATCCTTTTTTTTCCTTTTATAACATCTTTATATGTTGTATTATGTTAAATACCCTGTTTTAATGAATCGTTTTGTTTTCGTTTATATCTTCCGTTAATCGTTTTTTATTATACTTTTTAAATAATCATGAGCCGTGCACTGATTGCGTGTCACACTCTAATTATATAAAGTTGTCATTCCAGCAAGTTACGGATAGACAACCAAATTATTATATTTAGATATTTGAGGTTACATTTCTGTAAGTATGAGTTTTCATTCTTTTCATAAAATTCAATAAAGTAATAGACAATGATCAGTGTAGATTTATACAACTCAATACTTTGAGCATCATTAACACTTTGACTGCTGAAGGATTTTCTTAGACATCATCTTCGGTGCTAAAAATTTATACAATATTTAAAATTCTTAAGAGAATGATTTTAGGAATAATTCATTGTCATTTACCCCCATAAATCCATTAGTTCTCTCCAGGCGGTCAGCATCGCCATAAACATAACCACTGTTTTTTCAATGACAAATGTCATGTAGTGCGGTTACACTCACCCAAAAATATATCTGGTCATTTTTTTCACCAAAATAATTATTTTTCAAAAATTATTATTATTGCATATCTTATCTTATTCAGATATTTTACAATTCTCTGTAGTTACACTTCTAAATTTCGTCTGTTGGGTTATTTTTTCGTTAATATTTTTCATATTTATATTTGATCGACAAAGGCGTAGGATTTTAGGATTAGTGATAAAAAACAAAAAATTATAGAAAATATAATACATCATTTTGACATTTCAAAGTAAAGCAGTTCATATTTCAAAATGTATGAAAACGTAGTTGTAAACCATACCTTAAAATTGCTGTGCGGTTTTACATAAGACTGTAAATGGTAAACAAAATAAAAAAAGGAAAAAATCTGGTTGGACAGGCATTCAGGGCGAAAATAAAACGTATCTTTACATTTACAATGCACATTTTTTTCGAAATAATTTGTTTCGTTTTCTTTTTATTCGGTGTTTAGTATAAACTCTAAGAAAGTATAGCTTTATTAATAGCTAACGTCAGCTTGTTTGATTTATTCCTGCCTATTAATAATTATAGCTTCTACTCTAGATCGCTTTGTGAGAACGGTTGATACATTTTTAATATGTATGAGAATATTAATATCGGTAACAATTTTTATGAAAAAGTCTTTGGGTCAGTTATATTTTTTATATACCACGTAAAAAATGTCTTTACTCTTAGAAGACTCTTACATACAAATAGAAAAAAAAATCACTGAAAATTGCTTTATTACGGAAAAGTTATCATTACACAATGAAAAGTGTTTTTTCCGTAAAAATTGGAAAATATAATATTTACATAAAAATATAATAATAACAAACAAAAATTTAAAAAAACAACACGCAAATCTTCCTGTGTGAACGAACTTTATGTTCAAAAATGCCTATCGGCGTTCTATACCTGAGGGTTGGTGCTAGACAATACGTCGTATAGTTGGGTCATTTTCTTTCCCTTTTTTTGCGTTCCTTCCGTATAGAACGCCGATAGGCGTTTTCAGCACACAGCAAATGTTTTTGAGAACGCCTATAGGCGTTTTCAGCACTGGACGTGTTAATATATAATTTGTCTTTATTTTAGTTTTTAAATATTACTTCTACCGTGTACATGAGTACATGCATGAATGTTTTTTATATTTGTTTATTATGGTCAGTTGTTAATCTTTTCTAATAATCGTTTTTCTCCAGTTTTCATAATCAGACTTGTTGGGATATTCGTAGGTCGATGGAATGAAAGAGCGATATGTTGTTACTATTTATTTCTTCCCGGAGATAGGCCCAGGAAGCAAGTTAAAGTGTACAAGTAATATTTTTTGTAATGACGAACAAAGAAATAGGTGATGCGCGGAAGTCTGCCCGATCTTACGGCAGAAGTCCGACTGGTCCGCTGGAGAAGCGTGGGCGGCTTGTATCCCCCGGGGCACCCCTGCGTTGATGGTTGGTGCTCTGTGAATCGGCGCGGGTTGTTGGTGCATGGTGGGTCGGCATGGGTTGCTGGTGCACGGTGAGTCGGCACGGGTTGCAGGTACATGATGAATCGGCACAGGTTGCTGCGAACGCGCAGTGAGTCGGCGTTGCAGAATGGAACGCACAGTGAGTCGGTGTTGTCGGCGCACGGTGAGTCGGCGCTGGTTACGAGCGCCCGACAACCGCCGTCCGGTGAGTCGAGAACGCATGGTATGTCGGTGCTCGCAAGTGTGAGCGCGCGGTGAGTCGCCGCTTGTTGACTTGCCAACGCTCAGTGAGTCGGCGTTGCTGGTGTTGTTGGTGACGAATGTCCGACATCCGCAGTCTTGTAGTTGAAGATGCTGGAGATGCCGGTGCTCGCCATTGTGAGCGCACAATGAGTCGGCGCTGGATGAGTCGGTTGATGAACGGCCAGGCATAACATTTGGTTATGCAATTGGCCACTGTTTTGCTGCTTCCGCCCGTGTCCTTTGTCACATCACTGTTCACTTGAGATCGCGTCTTTCATCCGTCGGCTTCCCAAATCGAAAATAAACTGTATCACGTCGGGGTCACCACTGTTGAGAATGTTCGTAGGTCGATGGAATGAAAGAGTGATATGCAGTTACTGTTTATTTCTTCCCGGAGATAGGCCCCGGAAGCAAGTTAAAGTGTACAAGTAATATTTTTTGTAATGACGAACAAAGAAATAGGTGATGCGCGGAAGTCTGCCCGATCTTACGGCAGAAGTCTGCCTGGTGTGGTGTCGCCAAGTCCCTAGCTCGACCCTATTGTTTATATCGCGGAGATTTTTATTATGTTAATATAAACAAAACTCTGGATTGGGCGATAGGTACATGGCACAGGGTTGAACAGGTACCGCTACAGACTTTATGATTTCTTTTGTAACAATTCGTTTGTTATGATATGTTTATATGTTCGTTATTATGTTTTTTTAAATATACTGTTCTTATGAATTTTTCTATTCCGTTTTTATGTTCCGTTGTTATGTTTCATAGTATCCGAATAGTTGTCCTTCCGTTTGATGTTCCGTATGTTATAACAACTTTATATCTTCTGTTACTATGTTTATTAATCATAATGTTTTATGTTTATATGTTCTGTTTTTTATTGTTATTTAAGTTACTTATGTGGAATATTAAAAATACATTTGTTTCAATACAAGTGAAAAAAATGTTTAATCATTTTGCGCTATCAGAAATTTGAAAAATATATAATACTTTTTATAAAGTTAATCTGTGCTATTCTGAAAATAGCAATATTGGAATGTCAGATCTTTATCCCAATCTTGACAGGTATGTATAACATTGTATTGCCAATAATTTCGATGTTTTAAGTTTGGCGTGTTTGAAATTAATGAATTCAATCAATCAGAAAGCCCTAAAACATAAACAAATGTTAATGTATTCACAATTATGAGTAATGAGCTTTCTAATTGATTGAATTCATTCATTTCAAACCTGTCAAACATAAAACATAAAAAAAACGGCATCACAATGTAATACAATAACTGTCAAGATAAAGAAATAGCAATTTTGCTTAGTTCAGAATACAGATACTTATCATTTTATTTGAATTTTATTAATGCAAATTAATTTTAAATATTCGATATAAGTTACTTTCGTGAAAGTCTTACGTTTTGAAAAGATAATTCAGATTTTTTTTATTTTTGTATTTTCTTTATACTTAACTATATTTTCATGAGTGTACGACTATATAGTAATTAATAACAACTCTTGTGTGACCGCGCAACATGAGTTGAGCGCTGATTGCTTGTCACATTCTAAATATCTAATGTCGTCTTTCCAGTAAGTTACGGACAGACAACGAAATAATAATAATTATTATTATTTTGTCTTTATTCTACTTTTTAAGTATAACTTCTAACTCGCATACATAAGTACAATGTTTAAAATGGTTTTTATTTGAATTATTTAACATTGATATTAAACAAAATGTTACAAAACAATAAAAAATATTGTTTAAATTCACACACGTCATACAATTTTTCAACACTAAAGAAAGAATAATAACATAATGTTACATGTAATGGAGATCTTAAAAAAATGTTTTTCTTAAAAATCAGAAAAATAGCATAAAAAAGCAAATTTTGAGTGAAATTATCCACGAAATTATACATCTCAGTAAGAAACAATATCCATTGTATTACGGCCGGCTTTGTCACATCTCTAATATAAGGATCATCGAATAATTATCGTACAGCAAAATGTCAAACTTGCAAAACTTATGTTCATGTAGAACTTACGTATGTAGCACTACGCAGTTAAAAGGTCAGGCGTTAAAGTTTGCACATTTCTATTTCGTTTTATAGTATTGTATATTTCTCGATATCGTCTTTCGTGCTTAAGTAATATACGTTCGAGCGACACTAGCGCCATTTTTAGCAGAAAGTTATTAAACTAATGCGGATATTGGCGGTATGGCAGCCTCTTAAGCGAGAAACAAAAATAAGCGGAAAATGTATTAAGCCTAAAAAAAATGCGATTTGTATGGAACTTTTTCGGGACCGCAGAATTAAGAACATATTTAGCGGGGAAACTTATTAAAAGTGAATTAAATAAGCAAGTTTCACTGTACTTATTTACAAAACTAAATTATTACGGCAATGAAATTTTTTTAAATATCTAAAATAAATGGGTGATATTTGACATTCGCACTTAAAGATTTTATTATTGGAGGACATACTGAAATCCTCTTCTGGTTTCAGCCCAGCTCACGCCTGGGTCCTACTGCATGAGGATGTCTTGAAAAAATGAATACATGCATATTTTATTTCCTTTCGTGAGCTTTTATTTTTTTGTATTCTCATACATGAATGAAAAATTAATTTAATTTGCAGGAAAATTTAAAGTTATTGGTTCGTTTGCTTAAATCTCCTGGCTGTCGTAAAGTACCAGTCATGGTAAAAACAAGTGATGATGTTATTCTTAGTGCTACCAACTTTGTTTCTGAAAGGTATATTTATTCTCTTAAATTAATATTCTCTTAAAAATATATTCACATTTCTTTTACATTTCAATCAACTTGTAGAACTGTAACTATCTTATGAATATTTTTTCTAGACTATGTCCCATATTCCAAGTATCAAATATGAGTGGTGAAAATCTAGACTTACTGACAATGTTTTTAAATTTATTAAACACCCGAATGCCATCTCGTGATCAAGAACCTGCAGAGTTTCAAATTGATGATACTTATTCTGTTCCAGTAAGTAAATTATTAGTAATAATAATGCAGTAGAACCTTTTTAATTCAAAATTCTAGGGACCCAATAAAACATTCCGAATTATGCAGAACCCCGTTAATTCAAAATTCAAGGTTCAAAAAAAAATCCAGACGCGATTGCGTAATTCGCCAAAAATTGTAAAACTCGTGAAAAAAGTGTCATTAATTTTGTGAAAAGTCTGTATTTCAAGAAATCATTTCAAAAACACAATATTTATTATACCAATTATTAAACCCGATATTCGGTTGTATTCTGACAATAGAAATATTGCTATTTCAGTATCTTGACGGTTATTGTATAACATTGTAATGCCGTCAATGTTGACATTTTAAGTTTGACAGGTTTGAAATTAATTGATTCAGTCAATCAAAAAGCTCTGAAATGTAAATAAACTTTAAGTTATTCACAATTTGTAAATAACTTATTTATTTTGTACTAAAAATTACCGGGATTTTCGAATTATCAGCGTGAATCTACTATGAAATCAACATTTTGAGACTTATGGGTTTTAAAAATTTCGAATTGTGGCGAATTTCAAATTACCGGGGTTCAAATTAACGGGGTTTTATCGTAGTAACATTTATTTATTGAGGTTTTATATAGGGGAGACCGTATAGTTATGGGACACTTAAGACATTTTTTTTCTTTGATTGAGTACCTAAATTCCAGGAAATGAAACTGCGCTTTGAAATAAATACCATCTATTCAATCATTTTATAATTTTTTAAATAAAAAGTTTTTTTTTTAAATATCAGTTAAAGTAATTTGGAAATAAATAAATTGTAATTATATAGCAAAAATCACAGTTATTGGACAAGCAACAAAAATGAATGAGAAATGCAAGTTTAATTTGTTTTCCAAATTAAATCATTCAATTTATCTACTGATTAATCACTTTGGTCTCCATTATCATCAGTATCCACATGGTAACAAATATGACATACACATAAGTTATCAGGGATATGAATTGCATGGCTTTTTGGAATACATCTTGTATGGAAAAATGATTTCCATTGTGAATATTCGACTTTATTCTTCATTTTGATTGTCATATCACATATTATAGAAATGACGAATTTTTTAATTTTTTAGAAATGAATACTTTCTGTTATTGGACGGCCATCCAATAATAGAAAAAATGTCTTTGGCGGGTACAGTTAATAGACACCTTCTAAAAAATACTTACATTACATTTATTGTTTTAAAATCAAAAACATAATGTAATGGAATTCATATACTGATATACTAATTAACATTAACAATTAAATACTAATAAACTAATTCACAATAACCTCTAATAAATGTATTATCTCTTGTGAATTCCTTAATAAATTCCGTGTCCAACAAGAAACTTGTCATCATATGTCAGAAATATTTTATTTTAAACATTGTTGTTGTGTGGTCGGTAAAGATGATATTAACAATAGTTAGTATATAGTAGGGTGACTTCTATTTAAAATATTTATAACTTTTTACCAAAGGATATGCTTATTTTTGACACATTACTACCACACAATAGTTTGATTTTTTTTTAAATTTAAAATCTTAAAACTAAAAAATGTTACATACAATATGTTAAATTGCTTTTAAGTAATATATCTGCCTTGAAACAGGACATCATAGCAAATAAAAACTGACAGTAGGCCATATTCTGAAAATAACAATTTTGTTATTTGGTGATTGTCACCCCTATCTCAAAAATAGAGAAACATCGAGACATCTGTCAATTGTCAATATTTCTGTCATTGTGATGAGAATATTGGCTTTAATTTAATATTTGAACTCTTTGGATGAAGAAATTAGTAGATTTGTGTGAAACAAACTGATTTCTACCAACTTTTAAAATAATATTACTACTTATTTTGTATAATGTAATCAAAAATTTATATTATTACATATTTTATGTAATTTAATCAAAAACTTGTAATCCTGATTGCAATAACTTGTTATAGTGATGATATAAATATCGCTTTGATATCATAAATAATAAGTTTTTTTTAAGAATACTCTAGACATTGTGGAGGTTCGACATTACAATCCATGCCTATGTAACAAAATATTGATTCAAGGTGAGTTGGGGTAAGTGCATACTAGGGGGAAGTGCATCTATTGCTTGTATAATTGTTTTAAATTAAAATGGTTTATATGCTATTGCTGCAAAAGTGTGATATTGAAAAGTGATATTGCACCATATTATATGGGGCCGTTCAAGTATTACGTAAGCAGAATTTTAGTAATTTTTAACCCCCCCCTCCCTCTTGTCAGCGAAAGTAATAAGCATTGGTAAATTTTTTACAAAATCTGTTCCAGTTTCTTTATTGTTATTCATGAGCAAGTACCTATCAAAGTTATTAAGTCTATGATAATGAAATAAGCAATTTATAAACTATATAGGAATTTAATGCCCATTTAATATTTATTCAAGCCAATCATTAACATAATATTTAAATATTATATTATTAACATATAAAAGATATTTATTTATATTGTTCTATTTAAAAATTTAGTAAATTTAATTTAATCATCCTCAGTCCAAGGTACTTGAATCCATGACTCTCGAAGTCTTCGATGATATTGGATGTTTGCTGTTTGACTTTTTGTGTCTGTTCACTTCTGTGTTTTTTTGAGATACCAATATCGTTCTCTTCGAGCCATTCAACATCTTGGTATTCGCCTAAAGTTTGTACCTACTATGCACATCAATTCATTAGCACGACGAGCAGGCATTCTAGATCTAAGACCTATAACGCATTAACAGCTAGCCGTGGTGCGGGCTCCCGTTGCGGTAAGTCGCAGTATATACGGTTAGCCGCAACGGGATGAACCAGTGCGACTCGCCGCAGTCCCAAGCCGTAAGTCAGTGCGTTCATATCATGCAGTTTCAAGTAAAAATCCAAGTGCGGCTTACCGCAACGGGAGCCCGCACCACGGCTAGCCGCTAGTGCTTTATAGGTCTTAACGTTATAGGCCTATAACACATTCTATAATACATTCAGCGTTTGAAACAAACAGAAGGCTAACTAAGCTTGGATAAAAAACTTAGTAGACTGTTCTTAGTTGCGGCTTGCAATTCTTCTTCAATTCTCTTAAATACAATAATATTGAGTTCCTTGTCGGACTTTGCTTGTATCTTATAACTACGCAAAACTTTATTAACTAATTTCTGTACATTTTGTAATTTTGTGTTCACATGAGATTTTTTAAAACATTCAAATAATTTTAGATATAATTTTGATTTGTCTACATAAGATGACATTTTAAACTATTTCAAAGATGACAAAAGTCGATCAATAGTAAACAAACATAAATTTAGAACACATCAAAAACAATGATATTTGACCGGACAAATTCAGATAAGTGAGTAGCGCGCGCGGTATTTCCCCTATTTCGGTTCTTCCTTACTTCACCATAGAGTATTACTCGCTTCCATTATTTCGGGAAATTCCAAAACATTATTTTCGCTTTCGAGCATGAACAAGCAGGATTGCCTGATAATCTACTAAATTTTGCAAAAAAATACGAAAAGTAAATAAATAAATATTGCTTACGTAATTGCCATTCAGACCCCCCCGTCCCCCATGTCATCAAAAATAAGCAAAGCAAAGACCCCCCTTTGGTGCTTACGTAATACTTGAACTGCCCCTATGACGCAATTTCTGCTTCCTATCTTGGGTTTTTAATGACAATTATTTATGAATCCCTTATACTTCACATTCCTCTCATTCAACATATCACACTAATTCGACCATGTTGATTCACGAATACTCTCCAAAGGTCTCATCTAAACTTGCAAAAGTCGCAAATGTAAATTAAGTAATTAATAGGGTATGTCCCGTTAATTTTTGAGTGTTGGCGTAGTAATCACCGAATAAGGCGGGCTGTTGTAAATTTATGCTTTGTCTACTTTTGAGTGTTGGGGTAACAATCATTACCGCAATAAAAATCTTGTTATTTCCAGATTATGGCTGATTGAATACAGAAAAGTTGATTTTAATTAAAAATAGCAATTTAAAGCTAGGATTTATTTGATTTCAGGGCGTAGGCACTGTAGTCTCAGGTACTACGTTACAAGGCACAATTCGCTTGAATGACACTCTTCTACTTGGACCAGATCCACTCGGCCATTTTATACCGATTGCTGTCAAAAGTATCCATAGAAAAAGAATGAATGTGCGAGAAGTGAAAGGCGGCCAAACTGCGAGCTTTGCTTTGAAAAAGGTATTAACTCTTATGTTACATCAATTTCTTTAAAAAAAATAATAATAATAATAAATGCGCTGGGTGACTGTACTTTTATTATTCCAATCACAAGTTGAAAATTGTGAGTGTCACTTGGGTTGGCGGAAGTCGGACATTGCTCTTTTAAGCAATGAAGAGAGATCGCCTTTTGTCTCGATGTGTATGTGCTTTGGGCTTCCCTTTTTAAAATTATGTTACGCTCCAAAATGTCGCATCGCAGGGTATCCACTGCAAGAGTATACTAAAATATGGTCGCTACAGTGGTGGGAGTGGAACGAGCTTAGAAAAGGAAATATATTCACTTATCTGTGTGCGGCCATTTTGTGCTAACTTGTGTATTGTATGTAAACCTAAAATAAAAACAGTGAAGCTCCAGCCCGATCTGCATTATTATTAATTTTCACCTATCCCGTAATAACAAATAATTTTGATCAATTTATATTATATACCCATAATGATTATTTCTTCCAGATTAAAAGATCTCAAATACGCAAGGGGATGGTAATGGTATCTCCACTGTTAAACCCACAGGCATGTTGGCAATTTGAGGGTGAAATTCTGGTTTTGCATCATCCTACCACAATTTTGTCTAGTTACCAAGCAATGGGTATGATAATTTTATTTTTGTTAATCATACTGTGGATGAGGTAATTAAATGTGATAAAGGATAATTTGGATGCATATAATGCGTATACTCGAGTACCATTTACAAAATCTTAATATAATACATGAATGTTTTGTTTGATAACTAGACACACTGGTGATTTAGTACTATACATATGTATAAAATAAATAAGATTAGCAAACTTTTTGTTATTTGCTTCTAGGAGAGTAATGAGGGGAATATAAATATTTATTTTGTGTTCCAATTGATGCCTGGAATCCATTATGAGAGAGACAGCCTGCTGTTTCTGCTTCTAGATACATAGGCCTGTTTCTGGTAGAACTATAACGATATTTTTTTCATATGATGTCATTTTTTCGGCACGACTGGACACGTTTGAAACTACGCAAACTAGCAAAAAAATTTTTTTTTCCCATTTTAGATCAAAACTATATTTAATGTAACGGAAACGTTACATATTTTTGTTTGAAGTTATTTTTGAAACTTTTGGTCACCGAAGATCAAAAGATCGATACGAAATGTGCAAAAAAAATGGTGGTGACACGGCATTCAATACGCTGGATGTTTGAGCTCTCTGTGCCTCGCCTTACCACTCATTGGACATTCTGTACATGAACTACAACACATTCACCGAGTGTACTTTTGCGAGTGCAAACATCGCGCTTGTGAACTCGCGCTCAAAAACAGCCATCGAAGTGAATAGCGAGGCTTGATACACGACGATTAGCGAGCCTACTGTTTGTACACTCATCTCGTGGTTCGTTGCATGATTTGTCTCGCGACTCGTGCGAATGTAGAACGGTCTAACATGTGTGTACGCATGTTGATACATTTTATTGTTATGTATTATTATCGGGAGGCGTTGTGCCCTCAGCACCAACTACGCTAGAGCCTGCAGGGGATCGCGGCACGGAGGACTCGGATATGTCCCTTATCCAATATCCGCCAAACATCAGAAGAGCCAAAACACTCTGGAATTTGACAATCTCAGCACTGTGGTAAAAGAGCCGCCCGTACCAAGAATCGACCCGGAGGAGAAAATCAAGCAGATTTTGAAGATGCAGCACTTCTATTCACAACAATCTCACGATTCAGCTTTGTCGAATGCCTTGCTCGCCCAGAGAGAGTCCTTGAGGGAAGGGATGCAGTCATTGGTGAACTGAATATCTGAGCCCAGCACGGACCTCTTTCCTTCGGCACTCTTCGAACGGGTACAGCCAATGTCAACAATGAGGCACCGTACAACTAGATCTTAGATAACATGTGCGGCAGACAGGCTGAGCTTGTTCAAAACTGGGGAAAAGTCATACTGGAAGGAATCAAAGATCCTTTCGTGCAAGAAGGTTCAAAAAAAATCTCTCCTATCTCACCTGTAAAATAGGGAAGAACTGTCGACGTACATCCTAAAGAAAGGGGGCCAAGAGAAGGTTATTGTCACACCCATGACATGAAACCTGGCCCACCCTTGATATGAAACCGTTGATTTCTTGTCAAGCTCCAAGTCAGGTTTACTACCGAGCTCGTAATCCCTTTCCATCTAATGAATTCCAGCAGGAGTCCTAACCGGAAGACTGTTCACACTCCTCAGCTGGTGTTCCCCACCAGACAGCTGTAGAGCAACTTCAGTATGAAGGCGTCCACATGTTAGATCGGAACACAAAATAAAAGAATTTTACCTTCCATTAGATTTGAAGGTTCGGAAAAACTTGATTAAAACTCTTGTCTGGAGTGTGCTGATGTATGGCAGCGAAACATGGACCATCGGCCAGAGCATATCCGGGAGGCTAGCGGCCTTTGAGGTGTGGTGCTACAGGCGCATGGCGAGGATCCATTGATCAGAACATATCCGAAACGACGAGGTGTTGAGCAGGGTGGGTGAAAAGAGGCGGCTCCTTAACAGAACCGCCCAACAGCGAGCAATTTGGATAGGCCATGATATAAGGCATCCGGGCCTGCTTTTAACCATCGTCGAGGGAAATTTTGAAGGCAACAATCGTAGAGGCCGCCCAAGATTAAGCTACGTAGACCAGATTATTGGAGATGTGTGCTATAGCACCTACCAAGAGATGAAGAGGCTGGCAGGTGACAGAGAGGAGTGGAGAGGGCGAGTGCTTGTTGCAGACCAATCCTAGGATTGCGACCCAAAAAAAAAGCCTTCCATTAAAATTCTCGGCTCTATCATAGGTATACTGGCAGAAAAATATGTCACGAATAGGGATCTAGGAGTCTAGGAGCAGAAACAGCAGGTTGTCTCTCTCGTAATGGATTTCAGGCATCGATGGAAACAAAATAAGAATTTTAATGGAATTCTTTTATTATGATTTTGTTTGCTCTTGTTAGGAAGATGTCTGTGCAATTAATCAATGTAGTTCATACAAACATAGTTGTGTTTAATAATTACGCATACTCACAAAGTTAACACTCCCAACTACAAGTGTAAAATTAAAGTAACAAATTTAATAAACTTTGATGATGTATACAATAGGGTGGAGCACAGATGTATGAAAAAATTTTTTTTTGTAATTTAAAGTTGTAATAGGGGGGATTGGTGGGTTGTATTAAAATAAAAATACATATTATTATTGATTTGGTGAACGTCTTTTGCCTCCGCACAGACCTCAAAATTTTTAATTTAATGAAAAAAGTTTACTGTAGTTACGGCTAAATATTGAGCTTAATATAATAATAAATGCTATATAATATAATAGTTATATAATATAATAGTGCTATATAATAATAAATGCTATATAACTTAATATAATATAATAGTAAATGAGTAATAAATTTGTACATTGAGAAGTGGCATCCTCTGTTGTTTTTTACAGCCCGTTCAATAGCTTGAGTATGGCATGGAAACCTTTAAAATAACAGATTACCCTCACCACCTGATTTAACGATATACTGAATTTCTTGGTCAGACAAGCGTTTCATAATCGGTGGTTCAGTTAATATTTCCTGATAATTTATTAAATCAATATATTATGTTGAAGTATTGAAATTTACTGACAGCACTTCAAACAACCTCAGTGTTGTTTGAGGCATACTGCGTGCCTTTAACAATGCGCCGGGCTACCAGTTCTCGAATGTGTCATTAGTTATCATTGCAAGAAGGATGCTCTCAGGATGTGCAAAATAGCTATGGCCTTGAGCGACAGGATCGATAACCTTTTTTTAGATCTTCTGGTAGATACCTTGAGGCCATAATTGTGTTAAAAATATGCCGCGGGCCATCTTTGCATGATGGTTTATTTTTAATATTTAACCAAAACGGTGCGTACACTTTTACAACAAATGTAGCAAAAATCGTCAAATTTTCTGATGGTGTCTCTGTTGTTACAAATAAACGTAGCATTCAATTACCACGTGTAACCCAACCAGCATGTGACATTTTTCCTGGAGGTTTATGTGCCAGATTTTCTGGGAAATCACACGAGAGGACCGCTGAAATAATCTTGTGCAAGTACTGTTTTCTTGAGCCATTTCTGGAATCAATCCTTCAATGCGCTGAAATTTTTAACAGACAATTGTTCACAGCTCTCAAGTGCTTTCCCCAATAGCCCAGTGTAAGACTTTGCCTCCGAAGTACACCCATCAATATGAAGAAACAAATGTTTCAAAGGAAGTTCGTTCATGTGGAGTAAACAAATTATCCACTTGAGCGGTTTTTGTAGTCTTTTTTCAAGCAGTCTTATAACACCGCCATGCTTCGCTTTTGGTGTTTATGAAATTATTTGAACTTCTAAGCCTTTCGGATGTTGACGATGCCGAAGAAGTACTTCTTAAACAGGTGACGAAGTATTTAAGGCTGTAGTTGGGCGGTTCTCGTTCCTTTTTCCTCTTTAGGGTCTTTTGCAACTTTTTCGTAACGATTACATCGATTCTGCCTATTTTCATACCCCAAGAGGTTTTTTGATTAATTAAAATGTTTATTCTTGTTTAGGAACCTTTTTATCTTTAAGATAGATACATTGAGCGAATTATTTACCCTCACATTCCTTATTATAAGGTATCAACATAAGATCATACATTCCTTTCATTTTTTTTGAAAATAAACTATAGTTATAATAATTTAGTTAAGTAAATTAGGTCCGTTTATTAAAATTTCATACATTTACATGGCATCGAAATAGAGTCTAAAAACCAAATTTATTCAATAATTCAATGACATTGCGGAGGCTATTATTGTCAACTCATTATTGCCAAATCAAACAATATTATATAATTTATATTATTTAATATAATTTAAGTCTAAAAGGCGCCAACTTTTCATTATTAGATCACTATCAAACGAGAAAAAAAAATCGCTCCACCCTAGTATACAACTTATCATGTTTCTTGATACATACTAATTTTATTGTTATATACTTACTAATGATAAGAAGCCATAGTGGCTGTTATCTACCTAGTTCAGCATAAATATGTAATGAACAAAGTGTACTTTTTCCTTACAATATTTAAAAACTTTTTAATTTTGATATTAAACAACACAATGATTCCAACATTATGTATCACATCTCTTACTACCAAAACTCAAGCAGGCAGGTTTCATGGGATTAGCACAATTCAGAGTACATATATGGGACTGATAGAGCTCGGAAAATTATGGGGAACCCAGTACATACATATTTTGAATACATAATCAGTGATTATTTCTGACAATTTTGTAATTTTCAGTGCATTGTGGGAGTATAAGACAAACCGCTTCTATACTTGGAATGTCGGAGGAATTCTTACGAACTGGAGACAAAGCAATTGTCCGCTTCCGTTTCATAAAACATCCCGAGTATATAAAACCGGGTCAGCGAATGGTCAGTTTGAAAATGATGTGGAAAAATAATTAGTTATCATATTACTGTAATGTTTTGATTTTCACAATAATGTTAAATTTTTTCATTTCAGCTATTCCGCGAGGGACGCACAAAAGCTGTTGGCAATGTTTTACGATTATTACAATCTAATACTATGCTGATACCACCTAAGATCAAGGCCAACAAGATGCACGGAAGAGGCCAACCAGTTTCTAATTCTTTATCAGCCACTGCATCTAACAGTTCTACCGTATCCACACAAGGCAATATGCCGCTGGTAAGAATAAGTATTTTTCTTAACATACCTAATAACTTTTCGCTTCCAAATAATTTGCATAATCATATATACGCATAACTCACTTATATGTAGGTTATTTTCTATAGCACAGTCCCTTTTCACATGCCAGGGCATATAAAAGGCTATAAACATGTTTATTATATTTATTTTATATTATCATTTATTAAACGCGTAATAGCCCTAGGTGTAAAAACCGGTATACATATATGAAGAACATATAAATGCTTAAGTTTGAATATAATACACAAGACACAAAGTGTTCAAATTCTGTGAGCATGGGGTATAATCAAAAAAATTGCGTAGAGTTGCCTCACAAATCACGTGACTCCAATTGTGCTGCAGTGTAAAAACTGCGCTGTAAGAGCGGGGCGACTCCAAAAATAATAATCAATTAAAATTTTCAATATACTGTGTTAGCAAAGTGCCATAAAGTCAGGCATGCCTAAGGATTACCTTTAATTATTTAAATCTGAATCGTAACATTTATCAGGAACTAGACATGAAAGTTCAACATTTTTACAATACCATAATTTTTATGTTGTTTTATGTTGAATTCATAATAATTAATATATTTTTTAGCCAGCAGATGTTACAAATTCCGGTTCAACATTTGAAATTCAAAATGATAAAAGAAAAGAAAATTCTCAACAAAGGTCAACCGGAAGAAGATCAAGGGGAAAGAAAGTTGATCAAACAAATGTTACACCAAAAACTGACACGTCGAATACAGACCAAAATATTAATTCATCTGAACAGCAATCTATCAAATTAACAGTTTGATTGAAATTGTAATGATAGATATAGAGGAATGAAACATCATAATATGATACCACCACAGGCAAATGGATAGTAAATACAAAAAAAAAATACTTCAAAAAGTGATAGCACGTAAAATCTCACTGAGAAACAAACCTACAGTATCGAACAGATTAATTGAAACAAAATAAAAAAATTTGGAAAATCTTTTATTTGTTATTGTTTTTTTAAATTTTATGGAAGGTTCGTAGGGTGATGGAATGAATGAGCGATTGGATTTTAGTGTTTATTTCTTCCCGGAGATAGGCCCCGAAAGCAAGTTAAATGGTACAAGCAAGAAATATAAATGATGAACAAAGTTCAGACAAAGAGAAATGTACCGCAACAGGCCTGCCTGATGTTACTGCAGAGGCCCGACTGGTGTGGTGTTGCTGTGTCCCAAGCTCGAACCCTTTGTTCTCATATGATTATATTATTGGCGATGGCCCGCGCGATTTGTTTACGTAAATTAATAAAGAAGGGTCCTTGCTATTGAAGACAGGTAGGTCTTTTTCGATTTGGGAAGCCAACGGATGAAAGACGCGATCTCAAGTGAACAGTAACGCGAACAGTAAAAAGACACGCGCGGAAGCAGCAAAATGGTGGTCAAATGCATAGACCAATGTTATGCCTAGTCATTAATCAACCGACTCGCTGTGCGCTCATGATTGTGAGCACCAGCGTCCCCAGTATCTTCAACGACAAAAGGCTGTGGATGTCGGATATTCACAACCAACAACATTGGCAATGCCGACTCACTGAGCATTTGCAAGTCAACAAGCGCCAACTCTCCGCGCGCTCACAACTATGGGCTCCACCGTACCATGTGTCCACGACTCACTGGACAGTGTATGTCGGGCGCTTGTAACCAGCAACCGGCGCCGACTCACCGTGCGCCAACAACGCTGACTCATTGTGCGTTCTAACCCGCAACGCCGACTCACTACGTATTTGCAGCAATCTGTGCCGGCTTACCGTACACCAGCAACCCGTACCGTACGACCTACAATGTACCAACAACCCGTGCCGATTCTCTGAGCGCCAACTATCAACACAGGGGTACTCAGGGGGATAAAAGCCACCCATGCTTCTCCGCCTGCTCTCAAACAACACCACCACCACCAGCAACGCCGACTCACTGAGCATTGCCAACTCAACCAGCGCCTCACAGCGTGCTCTCACCTGTGAGCACCGGCATACCAAGCGTCCACGATTCACCGAACAGCCAACAAGAAACTAGAACATCCCGGAGCACCGAACCGGAGGAAGCTGCTGGGAGGGAAGTGCTGTAGCGGTACCTGTCCAACCCTGTACCATGTACCTATTGCTCAACCCAGAGTTTTGTTTATATTGACTCAATAAAAATCTCCGCGATATAAACAATAGCTAGGGACACGGTGACACCACACCAGTCGGGCCTCTGCCGTAACATCAAGCAGGCCTGTGCCATGTCAAAACATCTGTTTCTTTGTTCATCATTTATATTTCTTACTTTTACATTTGCTTCGGGGGCCTACCTCTTGGAAGAAATAAATATTTACATCCAATCGCTCTTTCATTCCATTGCCCTACAAACTTACCCTAAATTTAAACTAAATATTACAAACTAATACTTAATATGACCTTCTTTGGCCTCAAGTAAAGACTTTACACTTCTTGGCATTGATTCAATGAGGTTTTGACATGTGGTCGTTATTTTTTCGTCTTTAAAGCATACCTCAATTATGGACGAAATGAGCTTTTCCACCATAGTGCAATCAAGTTTGGAAAATCGATTCTTACAGATTGCTCATAGATAGATATTCTATCTTGTTTATGTCTGGTGAATTTCCTGGCTAGTCCAGCATGTAAATCTCTCTGTGAAAAATTTCACCATCTTTTTAGATGTGTGGCAGGGGGCTAGATCCTAGATCCTTTAGATGAAATATCACTGTCATTCGGCCATCGTTTTTGCATCCCTGGTAGCCTCCTTTCCAGAAGCATTGTCTGATACTTGTCACTATTCATCATTCCAGTCACTGGAACAAGTGACTGGTCCATAATAGGAGAAACACCCACTGAACATTTTCTTGAGGGATGTTTGGCAATTGAATAATGTGAGAAGAGTTGAGAACTTCACTTCCTCTACAGATGAAGCGGATCTGCTGGTCTTGTATGACGAAATTACTCTCATCTGAAACAGGACTCTCTTCCAATCTTCTATCGTCCAATGCACATGTTGTTTTGACTACACGTCAGTCTCTTTGCCTTAATTGCTATAGTCAGGAGTTATTTCATGACAGGCTTTTTAGCTGGTCTTCCCACGTCAAGGAGCCTTTGATGAACTGTCATTGGAGTTACGTTCACTCCAATACTTGCCAATTCTCGTGCGTGGTCCACATCAGTTCTACAGCAGTCATTTCGACTAGTACATATTCAGTAATCACTGGTATCTTGTTTACTTGTCTTCCCTTTTGCACCACATTTTCCCTTTCTTTTCACTGTAATATCCCCTGACTTCTCATAGGGTTTAATGATTCTACTCACTTTGTAGTTGCCAAACTTACTCCCACATTGTGTGCAATGTCTCTTTGAGTTTTAGTTGTATGCTTGGACATTGTCACTATCATTGTTTGCTTATTCATGGATACATCCACCTTTAAGTGTACTGTCGGAAATCAAAGAAATTGTTACCAAAGTTATAAAAACAAAAAAAAAAGTTTTATTTCGATTAATCTGTTCGATACTGTATTTGTGCACAAAATGTTATTTTAGATGCTTTTCAGTTCATTGGCTTCAAATTTTACATTTTTGCCTTCTGTAAGTTTTTTTTGACAAATTTAGATACTGCCCCTTTGCTTGTGATGAAGTTATTTTTGTATTCATATGTCTTAAGTAAAATTTATTTTCCAGTAATTTTTAAGCGACAATTTGACAATTCCTCACATACTTATATGCGTTAAAGATATTGACTATTTTAAAATAAATTTGATCATATATACTTTCCTCTTATTCTATTGGTATGAGTACAATCCGTCCTAAGACATATTTGATTATTTATGTTTAGATTTGACCATTATTAATTTTTAAATCTTTAAATTAAGTACGTACATAGTTTCTTTTTTAAATGTGCAACAACTACCTTTATTTTTAATTAAAATAGATTAGTAAAGGTTTAAAACTTAATACTGAATTGACGGATTTTCCAAAATTCTAAAAAAAGAATTGTTGGCATTAAAGTAAGTAAAGGTAAAATTATTTTTATTTCTGAATTTATGACTATTTTTGAGAGTAATATATAATATTATATCTTGTAAATCTTTTCTCTTCACTTTATAAAATAAGCGGACAAGCGTGAGGAGACATGAGAGCCCTGAAGCCTTGTCAAAGACTTTATAAGAAATTCAGTCTTTCAAATACTCTTATTTAAAGTTGAGATTTGTGAATGCAGAAATAAATATTTTCAAATTGCATTCAACCATTGTACATAATGTAACATGTAGTGTAAATTATGTCTAGATCTTTGGTTGAAATTTTTAAAACAGAACTCGGCAAGAGTAATTTGTTGAACACTAATTATGATTATAGTATAAAATTGGTTTTGTTTTGGCATTTGGTGTTTTCATCTTGAATTTGTTATTCCTTCCTTTGTATTTTTAGTGTCATCAACTCAACCATTTAGTTTGTGTCTACATGTTATTTGGTACAATTCAATACAATAATAATGTGTACAATTTATTTTTGTAAACCATTTTATGAAAATAAATCTTCATCAATCAGTTTCTTATTGATTAATGAGAAAATAAATGTGTTAATACATAAGAAGATTAATTTGTATTGTCAAATTATTGTAGTGTACAAGAGGGTTCTTTTTGTATATGCATACATATTATTTAGTACCCAGACATTTGAATAAATAAAACATATTTTCACGGTTGTTCAGAATCATCTGTCAGAAGTTTTTTGCTGATGCCCAGCAACATCAGCCCTGATGACGGATCCTACAGTGGGATCTGAAATATCAGCTGGAGAAGTCGGATACACGTGGCAGAATAACCCAGAAAACTCTATACAGATTTGAATACACTATTTGATCTTCTTGAGATAACCTATTGATTAATGAAATAAAAATATTTTTTTCTTGCCAATACTAGTATAATTACATATAATGTATGTAGTTAATTTTAAAGAATAATATAATATTTTATGGCTATTACGCTGCACATTTATACTCATATTTTAATAAGTTAAATAAATAAATTTAATAAATTTGCAGATTAGCTTCATAAGAGTAATGAAGTTTACTAATGTGCCCATATTTCTTCTATTTTTATGGATTGTTTCAAGAATTAAGGATTCCTCCCAGTTTTTTAAAATAAAACCTATTTTAGTACATCAAAATATTTTCCTGGGGTCCACGTATATCATACCTTGTCATTGCAAACCTTCTGGCTATCACATCTTATTTTTCACTCCAAGTAGAGTAAAATTCATTATGCAAAACAAATTATTAAATCACATAGCTTAATACAGTGAACTTACAAGTTTTTTTCCGTTTGGCTTTTATTTCTGAATCCACCTTGTCTAGAATAAGGAAAGAAAGCTGAACAATGCACTCGGCTGCTAAGGAAAATTGCTTACGACATTTATGGGTCAAGGCTAAACAGAGATTAATAATACCAAACCAATTTTTTCCAAGCTTTAAAAATGATCTGATGTCAAAATTATAAATGCTTTTTTTAATATTTAAAATTCAAGCTTTAATTGGCGTAGTCAATTAACATAAATAATAAGTAAAGAAGATTGTCGCTACTTAACACTTCTAGGGTTTTATGCTGTACATGTTTATAGATCCCTATTCTTAAACAAAGAATCTAGACAAAAAAAGTGATTGATGCCGAGCAAGTATATTCAATTGCACATTGTTAGCTTTGCCTCTCTTAATTTCTGTTTTATTTCTCTTGAATTCAAAAGGTTTGAAAAAAATTTGAATTATTTACAGTTTTACATATCATAACTATAAAGAAAATAATGGAACAAATTTTTAAGTACAAATTGAATAATGTACAATATTTTGAAAACATAGTTAAATGATTGCTAAAGAAAGCAAAACTCTTTTACATCATCAGTCGAAACACCATTATAAAAAAGCAGTATTGTTTTAATAAAAATAAATACTGTAGCAAAACTAGGCCAGTTGTTGTACTTGACTTATAAAAGTATTGCATCTGTAAAGTGATGTATTTTTTGTAAAATACATTAATTTTAAACTGTTGTGATTTAATTTAATATATAAATGTTTGGTATTTTATTTTATAAATAAAAATTTAAGAATTGAAGCGCTTTTTTCTTATAAATCTATATATGAAATACAGTGTGGGGCAGAGAAACTTGCTTATTTAGAAATTTAATTAAAATTAAGTGATGCAAATATGTATATATTTAATCCTTTGAACATCATCTAGTACAACATTTAAATTGTGTGTATTCACAGTTTTAAAGATGATATCAGGCATTATTCTCAACTAGCTGTTCGTACCCGGCGTTGCAAGGGTTAAGGATTAAGTTGAAAATAAATTTGTGGTGGGAAACAAACGTTTGATTCGAACGGTATAGATTTGCATCGAAAATATATCAGGTGAAGAAAAAAGGTAATAGGAGAGGGAGGAAATATAGCCTATGTTACCTGCCGAAAGAATAAGTTTCCAAATTTTGAGTCCGCTCGGTCGAATGGTATAGATTTGCATCGAAAATAAATCAGAAGGATGGGAAGAGGTAAAAGATGAGAGGGGAAATGTAGCCTATGTTACCCGCTGAGTCCTAAAGAATAAGTTTCCAAATTTTGAGTTCAATCGGTCAAACGGTGCAGATTTGCATCGAAAATATATCAGTGGAGGGGAAGGGTTAAAAGAATAGGGGGAAGAACACATATTACCCGCAGAGTCTTTAAGAATAAGTTTCCTAATTTTGAGTCCGATCAGTCAAACGCTAAAGATTTGCATCTAAAATATGTCAGGGGGAGGGGAAGGGGTAATATAAGTGGGAGAAATATCATCTATATTACCCGCCGAGTCCTAAAGAATAAGTTTCCAAATTTTGAGTCCGATCGATTGAATGGTACAGATTTGCATCGAAAATATGTCGGGGGGGAGGGGAAGGGGTAAAAACTAATAAGTCAAACGGTACAGATTTGCATAGAAAATATGTCAGGGGGAGGGGAAGGGGTATGAGAATAGGGGGAAATATCGCCTATGTTATCCACTGAGTCCTAAAGAATAAATTTCCAATTTTTGAATCCGATCCGTCAAACGGTACAGATTTGCATAGAAAATATGTCAGGGGGAGGGGAAGGGGTACGAGAAAAGGGTGGAAATGTCACCTATGTTACCCGCCGAATTCAAAAGAAATTTGAGTCCGATCGGTCAAACGGTACAGATTTGCATCGAAAATATGTCAGGGGGAGGGGAAGGGGTATTAGAATAGGGGGGAAATGTTGCCTATGTTACCCGCCGGGTCCCAAAGCATAAGTATGCAAAATTTGTATCGAATCGAACAAAGTATTTTGATTTGTGTAGAGAACAGACAGGCAGACATTGAGTTTTATAGGTATAGATAAACTGTGTTAATTGAATTCAGAAGTTTTTTTAAACTTTTTTCAGCATATGAATGGTATGTTGGCGACGGCTTGACGAATTTTGTTCTTCAGATCAGTCAGTTCTAGTCCTATCGTTTGTAAACAAGTGATTTTAGATAGCCCCATAAAAAATAGTCACAGGGAATAGGACTAAATCAGGAAATTAAATATTTGAGGTGTTCTAGCGGTACCTGTTCAACGCTGTGCCATTTACCTATCGCCCGACCCAGAGTTTTGTTTAGATTAACATAATAAAAATCTCCGCGATATAAACAAAAGGGTCGAGCTAGGGACTTGGCGACATCACACCAGTCGGGCTTCTGCCGTAAGATTGGGCAGACTTCCGCGCGTCATCTATTTCGTTGTTCGTCATTACATAAAATATTACTTGTACACTTTAACTTGCTTCCTGGGCCTATCTCCGGGAGGAAATAAATAGTAACAACATATCGCTCTTTCATTCCATCGACCTACGAATATTCCCAACACTGTCATAAGCTTTACTGACTTTATTATGTTGATGCATTATTATTCCGTATTTCAATTTATGTATTTGACATAGTATAATTCTTTAACCCTTAATATAGGGCAAACAAATTTATTTATAATATTTGAAGATATAATTTTGCAATAGCTATACTTCATTGGCAGTTTTTGAACGCAAGTTCAAAGGAACAAGTGACGAGATGATGTTTACATATTTGCGTGAATGCTAAGTTCGACAATAGTCCTTGATTCGTCAACACGTGCATTTTGTTTACAAAATTGAATGGAGCACTTTTTTTTCTTTTTTTTGGAGCACAGCTTTACCATAACCCACTGCATAAATGCTATAAAATAAATTTAAAATACACAATGCTTGGACCCTACATCACAAATATTTTGGGGATTAAGTGATTTGAATTAAAAGCAAAGAAGAATTTGTTGATGGTTACCTTTTGCATACACCTGCGGCGGAAAAAAGTATTATTAAAAAAGTGTGCAGGAGAAGATGACGTCTATAAACCAATATGATTGGCTTATGAAGTCATGGAAATTTTTTTGGCTTCACTATATGAATCTGAAATCCCCATAAGTACTTCTGCAATGTCTTTTTTTACTTTTATTTTATGGATAAATTCCAAATAGTTATACAAACTCAGCAAACACAGTGCGGATGCTGCTACAATTTTTACATAATCTTTTGCTGTCAAATAAAAAAAATGTAAAATACAAGTAAATACTCAATGAATGTGTGAATTCAATGTGTTCGTATTCAACGATGTCTCGTCGAATCATTTGACGAGGGAGACGAGATGCAAGCATAAATGTGTAAACTTGGTGTGAGATGACATTCCACAAAGACAAGGTAAATTTTAAGCGTACACAACAAACACGAGTTACAAGGCAATTAATTTCGAGGTACCTAAAATGAAAACGTCTTTTGAACAAAGACAATTTAATTTCACTGCCCCGCTTGTTTTTAATAAGTTACCAAATAAAACGAAAGAAATTACAATACACACACAATACAATAAACACCGTATCACTAATTTTATAAAAATATCAGGTAGAAGGTATGCTGAAGAAGTGATCCGCCCTTGCCCTAAATAGGCAAAATCTGCTTTATATAATTTCAAGTATACTCTAATATAGTATTTATTTTTTATCTACTTAAATTTTTTATTTTTTTGAATCTTATCTTTTGTATTTATTTTTGTATATACTTAAATGTTTATCTTAATTTTATATTTATATTTTCTTTTCTTTTAGATTTTTGTATTCTTATGATTGTATATTTTACTAAATTCTTCCTGCTTTCTTTTTTACATTTATACCTTTTTACGATTGTTATTTGTTACTATTACATAAATATCATATGAGAATAACTGGCACAGAACAGGTTCTACCTAGTGTGGCAGTTATTAGTAATGTAAAATAAACAATAAAATAAATAAATAAAATAGAATGAAAAAATTATTTTCAATGCTAATTTATATTTTTGCTTTTTTTACGAAAATGAAATTACAAAACAGTGATTTTAATAGTCATGTGTTACTTGATTGCAATTTGTGTTTTAATTCAATTTTCGTTTATATTATGACAATTGAAAGAATGTTTTATTAAAAAAATAAATTTAGAAAATGAATTTATTTGTAAAATATTGACTGTGTAATTTACTTAAGCTAAAGCTACTGAAAAAATAAATAAGAAAATCAATCACCATTAAAAATATTTTACTTACATTATTAAAGTATTCAATTACCTATATACAAACCTTAATGTTAAAAGAAATTATAACAGCTATATGAAAAAAAGGAAGCTATCTAAACTGCAAAAAAATTGAGAAATAAATATGTAATATTAAAACAAAAATAAATCAGAATCTAAATATAAATCTGATGTAAGTAAATTTACTTCTACAGTGATTTAAATCGCGTATAAACAAGCAAAGTAAAAACCGCGCACAATTTTATAGAATACATTTCTTCAGAATCCAAATTTCAACAGAGTGAAAACATTTATGAATATTTATAATTTATGAAAAGTTTTTGAATTACGAGATTACGCATCTTCTCCTGGTCAACTTAGTAAAGAATGCACATATGCACACACACACAAATGCACACAAAAAAAAGAACTGTTCGCAAATATTATCCAACTGGACTTCATTCCTAAAATTTATCTCTTTTATTAATGTGATATGGGCTGCCCACAGGGATCGGTCCTTGGACCGACGCTGTGGAGCTTCCTGTTCGATGACATGCTACGGTTGCCACTGCCAGCTGGCTGCGTCACGGTCGCATATGCGGATGATACCCTTTTACTGGTGTCTGACAGGAGTCGATCGGAATTGGAGCGTAAATCAAACTTGTCTCTGTCACTAATCACGGAATGAGGTGTGCCCGCAATAAACTGACTCCAGCGCCTCACAAGACCGTAGCTCTTATGATGAAAGGCAGACTGCAGAGGTACCCAGTCGTTCGCATGGGCGATCTATACACAAAATACTTGGGAGTAATTCTAGACATGTCCGGATCTTTCCTGGCTCATGTTAAAGCGTTATCAGAATGGGCGGTGAATTTTTTTGGTGCGCTGAGGAGGATGTCCAGGGCGGAGTGGGGTATACCTGCTATGTGCCTAATCTATAATGCCGTATATGTGGTCCAGGTCACATATGCGGCGGAGATTTGGGCGCATAGACTTAGGTACGCAGTTACCTAAACAGGGTCAGAGGAGCCCTCTGCTGGCGTTGACGGGTGCATATCGGACGACCTCTAGTGTAGCGCTTCAAGTGCTTGTCGGGGTCTTACCTGCTGATCTACTGGTCCTGGGAACGGCGGCTCGCTCCACTCTGTGGAGGGGTTTAGAGGTGCTGCACCGTGCCTTTAGGCCTTCAGACACTATAACGTTTAAAGAACTCTATGCAGGGCTTAGGCGTGAGACTCTTTAGAGTCTGGCAGGAAAGATAAAATGCAGCGGTTCAGGAACGGTGGACTTATGCCTTCCTCCCCTCAGTATTGGTTCGGGAAAAAGGAAGAGGTGGCCCTCTGGTGCTTGATCACTTCGCGGTGCAGATAGTCTCGGGTCACGGTGAATTCAGGAGCAAGTTATTTGATTTAGGACTTGTTACTGACCCATGGTGTACCTGCAGCTGCGTGAGGCAGATGCCGGAGAACCTATTAAAGGAATGTCCTATTTTAGATGATTGTCGAGAGGATTTGATAAGGGATCTAGGTGGTGTCTCCATAGTAAACTCTGACCTTCTCAGGAATGCTAATAACTTGTCGTATTTTAGAGCTTTTATTCGGGTGTTGGTCTCCCACTGGGAAATTCTTAGGGGATCTCCTGCTGGAGTCCGACTGCTGTGTTCTAGTTTTTTTATTTTTTCCACTAGCGATTTCCGTCATATTGAAATTTCTACAGACATAACTTAATTAGGATCATTACCGTGGTTGTATCCGCCGGCAGTGGATCTCCGGACTGGCGAGTCTCTTAATGTTTGTGCTTGTTATTTTATTTTAATTTTTCCCTGAAGGGAGTGAATTACTCTAATCACTGTCTCTGAGGGCAATTCTGTATTCATTTTAACTAATCTAGCTCTTAAGTTGTATGTTTACATGTTGTGTTTTTATCCTTGTGCATATTACTATGGACACTGTGGACTTTGCATTCATATTTTGTACTGTAGCATTTCCTGTACATATGTAATTTGCGATTCCCACTTAATGGATGATAAGTATATTCCTCATTAGTATGGTCATTTGTCCCTGCGCTTTGGAGGCAGAGAGGAGGTTTTGTGTGGGCGTCTCCCCGTCCCTCTCGCATTCCCATGAGTGTCAGCGAGGTGGTGAGTACGGCCACTTTAGCATTAAAAAACTGCCAAAAATGGGTGGCAAAAGTGTAGGGCCAATGTGGGAGTTATTTCTCATAGAACAGCCCTGGGTGTGTCCCCTCTTCTCTCTTTTATTAATGTTTTTAATATAGTAATAGTCATGGTGTTAGCATTATTGGAAAGATAATTTTAAGCCATTAGTGTAATATGATTACAATACCACAATTTTGGAAAATTTGCAATTCTTATTCTGACATAAGCCTATCAAATATAAAACTAACAATTAACATTTGATTCATATTACCAAACAAGTATGTATATAATTTGAGAAGAATATCTTGCAAATCTTAGTCCTTCACATTGGCCACATGTGAGCCAGGATCATGTTCCACTACCTCTCAAGAAATATATATAGCCTTTGATGTAGGTGGATTCATACATTCTCGATCGCTCTTTAAAGTGTTTTAATAGAACTAGGGAATTAAAATGCACAAACCATACACATATGCGCTAGATTATGCTATACCACTCTGAGATAGGGTGGAAAGCTGCTGAGTCATTTCGCTATCTCAATAATCTTTTTGGTAAAGGAACAATTAGCGAAAGGGCATTTCAAGAGGTTAAAGGTTGCACCACTAGGACACTTCCCTCCCAGAATCGATGACATTCCAAACAAACGGAGAGCACTAATTGACATTGACGGTGACTACGTCCCCAAATAATATTTTAACCTAATTAATATAATAATTACCATTTCAGGTGAACGCACACATACGTGTGTCAACTTGCATTGATAAATAATATAAAATATATCAATCGTTCAGTAACCACATGTGCAACCGCATTTCAAATTGTTTCTACTTCACTCTTTGAATTTTTCAAAATGTGTTTTTTTTTATATGTGTGTGCTTTATTATTTTTTTATAACAATAATTAACGCATTCCGTACCAATGTCATGCACTCTGGCAGCGCTCTGACGTATATACACTTCGCTGGCTTGGAATAGGTCAATAAATATTCAGACGATTATAAAAAATTTTTAGTTTTCTGAGATATTCTGCCGTGTATATGTAACCTCTCTGGCCCAAGAAGTTACATATACATGGCAGAATATCCCTGAAAACTATATACAGAAGATTATGTACGGCCATTAAAACCTGGAACATTTTAAAATATTTTTTACTGTAAATCAAAAAAATAGTTTTTTACTGCAAAAAATTGACCTGGGAAGTAGTTGATATTATATGCATTAATAAATATTACGACAATTAAAAAAAAATTGTAGTTTTCTGGGATATTCTGCCGTGTATATGTAACCTCTCTGGCCCAAGAGGTCACATATACATGGCAGAATATCCCAGAAAACTATACACAGAAAATTATGAACGGCCATTAAAACTTGGAACATTTTTAAATATTTTTTACTGTCAATCAAAAAAATAGTTTTTTACTGAAAAAAATTCACCTGGGAAGTGGTTGATATTATATGCATTAGATATTAAAAAAATTATTTTATTTACAGAAGACCTTTTTACATTTAAGAAAGACAATTGAATTAGTATGTGTAAGCCGTGCGTATGAGGCACATTGTTTCGCGTTTAATACCCTAACCCAACACAACGAAACAGTGTGCATTGCACGCACGACGTACACATACTAATACAATTGTCTTTCTTAAATGGAAGGTCTACCAGCTTTTATGTTCTTCTATGTTGGTATTGGCACTCAGGCTGATGGCACAGGAGTGGGAAATGTATTCCTTCATATTGCCAAAAGCAACATGTTATTCTTTAGAAAAAATTCCAGGTCAGCCAAGCCACATACCATCCTTATAAATAAAATAAAAACTGAATGGGAAACAATAAATAATATGTACACAAATAAATTTTGTTTTTCTTTATTTTTTACGTTGGATTAAATTTTTATAATAAATACATATGAAAAACTTAAAATACACAAAAGAGTGATACAAATAGTGTAATTTTTGTATAATTCTTCTAGACTGGTTTTATATTTCTCACTTATTTTTTTTGTAAACAGACCACACCTATTGTCAGTTAGTAATGTGATTTAACATAATTTATTTAGTTTTACTAAAAAAGTTAGCAGAGGTTTAATTTTAATATATTCTATAAAATTCCATCATTTATATTTTTGTTCATTATTTTTCAGTTGCTCCCGTGCTTCCTTTAAACCCTTAGTTACATCTTGCTTGAAATTTTTAAAAAAAGATGTTAAATTGATTTTATTTATTGGGGGTAAATTATCTTTAGCAATATTTTGGGTGCGATAAAATAAAGAGACACACAGCCGAGCAGCTCTCCTCACCGGGTAAGACTCGGCAATCTTCTGCACTAAATGTTCATTGTTAGCTAGATACTTAAAAAGCATTCGGAGAGGCATGTTTGTAAATACTATTTGTAAATAAACAATTATTTAAAAGGTGTATCAAAGGAGCACATATTCCTATACTTCTGCAATAATTCACGCTTCAGATGCAGCTGCTTTCGAAGAATTTCAAATTGACGCAGTTGTTCTTGCTTATTATAATCAATTCCAGGTAATCGCTTAATCTAAAAAAAAAGACAATTAATAATAATATTTAGTATCTTAATATAATTCATTTTAAGTAGGAAAGCTCCTTTTTATAATACTTAAATTAATCTTCGGTGAAACTTAAAAGATATCATAGTAATTTGTCAAATTTTCGGAGGACGTCAAAAGGAATTATAGCAGGCCTGGGGTTGAATGCTTTTCCTACTTGTTTCTATGTATTTCTTGAGAGTAATCTACAATTTAGAGGGTTGAAATACAATCAGAAACTAACAATGTTAAATGCACTTACCCTTCCCCCTAGGTTTAAACATAAAAATAAAATATTTTTAAGAACAAAGGGGAGAGGATGTGTACGGATACGTTTTTTATTAGGGTACCTGGTAACTCTTTTTTCCAACAGCAAAAAACTGCAATGGAGAATTGTGCAAGTATAGCACAATTGAAAAAATCATATTCATCCAGAAATTCAATTGATTAACCTATACAGTTAAAACTTATAAGGAATTATTATAGAAAAGAGTTTTCTGTGCATTTTACATTGATCTACTGTAAAATTTTACTGAAAAATATGAATCATGCAATCTTTATACGCATGTAACTAATCTGACAATGTACAAACTATTTTGGAAGATTTTTCTTTAGATATAGGGTACTGTGGATTGACTATTATACTGTTGTAAAAAGATATATAAATGCGTTTGGAACTGAATACATATGAAAGAATACACAAACTATAATGCTGTTATGTAAATCATTTGACAGTACAATAATTAATACGATAAATATTACAACAGCAATTGGATAAGCACGCAATATTTGTGATAAAATACATTTTGGATACCTGAGCTCTGGCTGAGTCTAACTTTTTCTGCAATTCCAACACTTTCAAACTACAGTCTTGCGACTCCCTGGCTTTGGCAGAATTATCGTGCACGTCACGCTCCACACTAAAATCACAAGTATATTTATTATCTGTACATAAAGGAACAACTGCGTAATATGGCTGTATCCACACGTTTTAAGAATATCTACTGAGTATTTGCTCCTAACCTTCTAATTATATCGTATACTATTGGCAATATATCAACATCAACGTCTTGAACCGTGAGAGGTGAGAAATTGTTCTGTGGCTCATTCAAATCATTATTTATAACATCCATTGCAAAACGTCCATTTCTTGAATAAACTTACTACACTAATCAATATTTTGGAATTTATTCAAACGTTTAATGCGCCAACTTAGCGATCAACGATCACGATCATAGAAGAGAGAAAATCACAGAAAAGAAATATGTATATGAATATAATTACGATTTTGACAGTTGTGCAAAAAAGGTGGAAAAGAGAGAAGGAAAACAAATTTTATCATAGACGTATATTTATAGCACAGAAATAGACCAAAATTTACGCACGTCTATGTATCAAAAGTACGTCTATGAATTTTATCATAGCCGCCTTTGTATAGAATAAAGGCGGTGATTTACCAGAGTCGGGGGGGTAATAAGGTCTGAGGTGCCAGAGGTGATATTAAATCACGGTGTAGTAAACCGGCCGGGAGATCTCAGATCTACGTTTGCCGGCGGTTACGCCCTCCCCTAGGTATAATCAAAACGTCAGGTGACTGACTAGGACACTGATATCTCGAGGCGGGTGAAGGGATAGAAAAATAATGAAATCGAAACAATTTTACAAGTCTCTATATTGGGCACTGTAGCAGATTAATTTACATGAAACATTAATCTTAACTTACATACGACAGCAAAGTGGTTACCAATTTAAAAATTACATGAACCCTAATTTAGAGGGAGAGGACAAAATTATAAACAAAGAAAGAAAAAAGACAAAACACACAAAAAATCTGATCTTACTGCTAGAATGAATGGTGACGAGATTAAATTAACACTTCGGTAGAAACAGGTGGGCGGAGAAAAAGTCTTTAGATCGGGGTAACCTGTTTCGGAGAGTTCGGCAGGTGTCTTCTTCGTGCTGCTTCGTGGTGGGCGGCGGCTTCTGGCGTCGGCGTCGTCCTCTGACTGTGCAGGCTACGTCGGCGGCTTCTGACGTCGGCGTCGTGGCGGTCGGTAGCGAGACGTCGCTTCTTTTGTCACTGGGCGTCGCGGCGGTACACTGTGCGTCGCGGTTTCTGATACGTCGTTTCTGGCGTCGCGATGCCGATTCGGTGGTCGCTACCGTTCGGACTTACTTTCTTCGAGAGTTACCAGGGTATTCGGCCGGACCGATTTTACGGGTCAGGCTAGAGTTCCTGGTCTCTCCACCTTCAGCTTCTAACTTCAACTCCTAACTCCAACTTCAACTCAACTCCTAACTCAACTTCAACTGGTTTCTCGGCGGCTGGCTTCGCCTTATATTCTCTTCTCGCCGGCCTGAGGCGTGACCGACGGTGGAAAGGGGGCATCCCTTAGCTCCCTATTGGTCCGGATGATGTAGACCGTCTCCCGGTCGGGCCGCTCTTGATCCACCCTCGTCGTCCATTGGCTTCCTCTGGGTCCATCCCAGGCCCCGATGGACGTTACTGGTTACGGGACCCGGCGTCGCATATGTTACGCCCCCTATTGTTCTCCCAGTTTGCGGCTAATCTCGATGCTTTTCTGGTATGTAGGCCTAAACACTTTGTTATTTCACGAACGCTTTGTTCACTGTTCATATCCCTATCCCGTCACCAAAACACATTGCAAAATGAATTAAACTTAAGGAAAATACTACAGTACAAATTGGCAAAGGCGGAAAATTGAAAACACAAATCCGCATCAACACTTTACCCAACATTACCCAAAAATAAAACTGCTTACATATACATACTTAATTAAATCGACACGCCAGACATATTTTTATCGAGCAGTTATTTCTACCATTATTGACTAATTACATGGGATTGACGCAGGGTTTCATTAGATCACAGTAAAATTCCTTGAGTATGCATTACAATATTAATCTTATCATTAAGTCGTCGGTTTGATTCTTACAGTAGGCCTCCCAATATTTAACGTTATTTATACATTACAACATTACAGGTCAACCCTTATCATTTTACATTGATTATCTTCGATACCTCCACAAAATCATTATTATTTGTTTTTCTTTTATATATGATACACCGGACGGCATTTAAAATTTACCACTCCGCATATTCTCTTCCTTTATTTTTCTTTTTAATTTTTTTTCTTTAACAATGACAACATGTACTTGATACTTAGTTTTATTTTTAATTTTAGCTTAAATAAAACAAGCTATCGTACTTCTTAGTTGGACCAAACATAATTGTCAATATGTGACATAGAGATACAAAACAAAGGGCTAAAATTATACAGACATCGTGGCATTTCTTAGTGAATCAATTAACATAAAAACTTATTTACATGGGATACATGCTTCAAGCGGGTCCCCTAATGTTAATGTTCTGTATACATCTTTGTAATTTCTTTTGGGATTACAAAGTACATGAATTTGCATCAACGCCACTTTCCCGAAAGGAATGCTTACATATACTAACATAATCAAATTCGATAAACACTTTTTTTTTCAAGAAATTATGTTAAACCTTATTACTAGAAGAAAAATTAAGAAAACTTGGCGTAAATTAATTAATGTAACATTATTTACACCTAAATAATGAAAATTCTTACTTCAACATGTAAGCTGGATTGAATGCAAAACATTTTTTTTTTTTGGACTTTCATTATACTAATCATTATCTTATCAAATCAGCTTTCTTCCACCCCTGGTATAAGAATATAGGAAAAGAATAAAAATAGAGAACACTAAAAAATTATATAAGCCACATTCCACCCGGCAGACAATTGAAAATTTTCCAAACAAGAATTATTTTGAGCTTTATTATTACTAGATTAAAACAACTATTTTAAAATAGACCGACAAATTATATTGCTTAAACGAGTAATCAAAACAATAATTGCATGTTTACAGATAGGTTATATACCTACAACCTACAAATTTGTATAAAAAAAACACAATATTGGGAGCTTAAATAACTAATGACAAATTAACATTATTCTTAAAAATAATTAAAACTCACAAATCAACATTATTCAACTAGGTGTAATACATGAAAACATAAGACATGAAAGCCTCGATCTAAAGTAATATTAATGTTTATTCCAACACGGCATTTACTTATTTGCAATTAATTAAACTATTTTGTTTCAACCCCGTGTGCTAAAATTCATTCTGCAGACAGATTTCAAAAACTAAAAAGT
The DNA here is from genome assembly GCA_016648135.1 of Agrypnia vestita. Classification (NCBI taxonomy): domain Eukaryota; kingdom Metazoa; phylum Arthropoda; class Insecta; order Trichoptera; family Phryganeidae; genus Agrypnia; species Agrypnia vestita. Next base: position 13,526 of record JADDOH010006982.1, on the reverse strand, counting down.
CGGAATCTTATATCTCTTCAACCGTGTTACATCTTTTCACGAGATAATATTCTATTACGTTATATATTATATATTACATCAATATCAAACATCGTCGGCAATAATACAATCAAATTTTTTCCTTTTGTTACGATCAATACATTTTCTATTATTTGCTACAAGTTAGATTAATTCGGGATGATCTCGTTATCATTTCAAATTGCAATGTCCCGTTCATTTCGGTCCTTAACTACATATAAAACGAGTAACATCCACCTGCAGAGGTGGCCTGGGTTATCTAAACAATCATTACCTTACTTAAATTAAACATATCAGTTGCTCATTAATTAGGTACATATTACATTGATATTATGATTCACCACTTTGCCTCAATTTCTAATTCGGCCTCTACCTTCTTAATTGATTGACCCCTGTTATCTTTATTGATAATGACCGCCTGGTCGTGCGTTGTGGGATCTTCGCGCCCTTATATTAATAATATGATTTATACGATCCTACATCTCGCGGATAGCGTCGCCATGTGGGAGATCGGTATGCCAGCGCTTTCTAAAACATCTCTATTGTCTGTCGATGACAATAGTAAGTTTACTGCGACGACTTTCGGAATTATTATCTTGTTTTTCTAAAAAATGTCTTTCCCAAAACAATGGCGACTTCTCTAACAAACGCAGCTTTCTAAACCGTTGTCCCATGTGTTCGCATTTGGCCAAGATGTTCTTTCTATTGTTTAATCGGGGTTAGAGATATACGTCCCGCTGCAAGAAAAGATTTACCGTTTTCACCCTTCCAAGATGTTACTTAAGAACAAAAGGTTGCGAACGTATTGCCCATCCTAACAAAAGGCCGTGCACTCTTAATGTCTTCGGCAACCCTAACTTTCTAATTCATTGTTTCATATGTTTTATGGCGGGCTATCCTAAGACGATCGTCCGTCGCAATGTTATTTTTTCAAACAATAGGTCACATATTTCGTCCTCGAACAAAAGATCGAACATGACCGGCTGTGACCACATGGCGCGTGATCTTCGAAACATGGGCGCTTTGATTTCGGTATTGCCCTAGGACAAAATTAATAACCTGGTTCGCGTCATATTCCGGTACATCAGCGGCTATGATTTTATAGTCGCAGAACAATATTTGTGACAATATCTATGCCAATTAGGGATGGGCGTTGAATGGATGGACTAGTTGAAATCAACCGTTGACGTTGCATCGACGCGTCGACCGTTTACATTTATCGCATGGACTAGTTGAATTCGTAGACGGTGGACAGCGGACGCCGTGGTCGGTGGACGATTCGATTAACGCAATGTAAAGCAACGAGCGAGAGCAAAACAAAACGTCTACGTTTATTTCTCTCTCATCTCTCGCTGTCGACTTGTAGATGCCATAGACGTCATAGACGACTCGACGGGTAATTTCATTTCAACTCTAAAGTACACTACCATTGAGTGCAGATCTGTGTACTCGAACTATGACTATAGATTTGAAATTTGAATACATGCGTAGGACGAGATAGGCTTAATAAGCTATTATCTATTATTTTTTTACTTGATTTTTTGTGATGTCACGTGCGACGATTCGGTGAAATCCCAATTTTACGCTGTATAAAATAAAACAATTCTGTTTAATTATTTTATTTTTTATTGAACTATTATTAATTAACAGGCCGGCTAGATATTTTTCTAAAATCAATATTTTATTCGATCGATCTCGACTTCTTATATCTACCTGAAAAGGGATGCTAAAATTTAATTATTGTGTTATTTCCTTACTTTTCAACTTTAGCATATAAATGATAAACAAACTTGTAGGGAATAAAATTTTCTATACCTAACTATGGTCCTTATTCAGGAGTCCAACATTAATTATTATATATGTAATATAATCTTGAATTTAGGTTTAATTCATTTTTATTAAAAATTCCCTATTTTCAACTTTATAGATAAAAAAAATAAATCTATTATAATTTTGTTGTTTTTTTTTGGTTTTTTACATGTTTCGGGTTGTAAAACCACTTTTTATTGGTTTTTTACATGTTTCGGGAACAATGTTCCTTTTCTCAGATTGAGCCTTAAACTAAAGTTGACAATTAATACAGATATATTTACTTATTAATAATGTCACCACAAAGTGAAAGCCTGACTTTGAAAGATGTATTCTTCAATAAATTTCTAGATAACATCTCAAATGTAAAGTATTTTTAAATTATGTATTTATTTATAAATTTATTGATAATAAATAAATGTAAAGTATTTTTTACCGCACCTCATAACTGGTGCCTTTATTACGCAAAATCATTGTTTCCTTCCATTTTATTTACTCACATTTTAATGCTTATACCCAATACTTTCACTGCTTATATATGTAGTTTATATTTATATTTTACTGCTAACACCTGATATTGCTGTGTATACCTACTTCTTTCTTTGTTATATATAGAAAGAAGTATATAAAACAATATGTAATAGCCTATAATGTGCGTAAACAAATAAATAATAAAATATTCCTTTTTACATATAAGCGCAAGTAGCGGTTTTACTTTCCCCGAAACTATATTCCTTCGAACTTCTTTAAATTTTAAAAATTAACGTCATAAAAATAGCCAACGGTTGAGCCGTCGAGAAGCGTCGCGTTGAACCATAGACAGTTGACCATCGTGCCGATGTTTAGATAGAACGTCCGCGACGTCCGCGTAACGAAGTTGACGTGTCAACTAGTTGACGAATTCAACTAGTTGATCGTCTCGTCGATGGATGGATGTGGACGGTCTCGTTTCGTCGACGGTAAATACGTCGACGACCCATCCCTAATGCCAATCTATGGTGCTAGGGGCACGTTCAGCCACACATCCAATTATTATCTTATCTATGCATCCAATCCAATCTGTATACCCATAGACGTATATGTATACTAGTGATGGGTCGTCGATGTATTTACCGTCGACGAAACGAGACCGTCCACGTCCGTCCATCGACGAGACGATCAACTAGTTGAATTCGTCAACTTCGTCACGCGGACGTTCTATCTAAACATCGGGACGATGGTCAACTGTCTACTAGGGATGGGTCGTCCACGTCCGTCCATCGACGAGACGATCAACTAGTTGAATTCGTCAACTAGTTGACGCATCAACTTCGTTACGCGGACTATCGTTAGCTATTTTTATTACGTTAATTTTTAAAATTTAAAGAAGTTCGAAGGAATATAGTTTCGGGGAAAGTAAAACCGCTACTGTGCTTATATGTAAAAAGAAATATTTTATTATTTGTTTGTTTACGCACATTATAGGCTTTTACATATTGTTTTATATACTTCTTTCTATATATAATAAAGAAATAAGTAGGTATACACAACAATATATATCAACAATGTATACACAACAGGTGTAAGCAGTAAAATATTAATATAAACTACATATATAAGCAGTGAAAGTATTGGGTATAAGCATTAAAATATGAGTATAAAAATTAAAAATATAAATAAGTACAAAGCAGTAACGTGTGTATAAAAAAATATAAATATATTAGGTACATATCATTACATGTGTACAGAGTTATATGGAAAACATTAATAACCTCGCAGGACTATATTCCTGCCTTGATTATGAGTCGAAAGTTATCATGACCTAATATCAATAGTTATGGAGATATGCGACATCAAAGTTTGAATTTTTTCAATATATCTGACTTATTTTTTGGAAAACGTTGGACTATCACTACACTAACTCAAATCGATTACGAAAAATTCATTCGTTTCAATACAAGTTAAATAAAATGATAAAAACCTTTACATTTATTTATTATTTATAAATTTATAAATAAATACATAATTTAAAAATACTTTACATTTGAGATGTTATCTAGAAATTTATTGAAGAATAAATCTTTCAAAGTCAGGCTTTCACTTTGTGGTGACATTATTAATAAATAAATATATCTGTATTATTTTAAGACTCAATCTGAGAAAAGGAACATTGTTCCCGAAACATGTAAAAAATCAATAAAAAGTGGTGTAAACAAAATTACAATAGATTTATTTTTTTATCTATAAAGTTGAAAATAGATCAACTAGTTGACGAATTCAACTAGTTGATCGTCTCGTCGATGGACGGACGTGGACGACCCATTCCTACTGTCTACGGTTCGACGCGACGCTGCTCAACCGTTGGCTATTTTTATTACGTTAATTTTTAAAATTTAAAGAAGTTCGAAGGAATATAGTTTCGGGGAAATTAAAACAGCTACTTGTGCTTATATGTAAAAAGAAATATTTTATTATTTATTTGTTTACGCACATTATAGGCTTTCACTTATTGTTTTATATACTTCTTTCTATATATAATAAAGAAAAAAGTAGGTATACACAACAATATCAGGTGTAAGCAGTAAAATATTAGTTCAATAAAAAATAAAATAATTAAACAGAATTGTTTTATTTTATACAGCGCAAAATTGGGAATTCACCGAAACGTCGCACGTGCACATCGCACAAATCAAGTAAAAAAATAATAAATAATAGCTTATTAAGCCTATCTCACCCTACGCATGCATTCAAATTTCAAGTCTCTGTCATAGTTCGTGCACACAGATCTGCACTCTATGGTCGTGTACTTTAGAGTTGAAATGAAATTACTCGTCGAGCCGTCTATGACGTCTACAAGTCGACAGCGAGAGATGAGAGAGAAATAAACAGAGACGTTTTGTCTTGCTGTCGCTCGTTGCACAACGTTGAATCATGGTTGAATCTCGAATCGTCCACCGTCCACGGCGTCCGCCGTCAACCGTCTACGAATTCAACTGGTCCATGCGATAAACGTAAACCGTCGACGCAACGTCAACGGTTAATTTCAACTAGTCCGTCCATTCACCGCCCATCCCTAATGTACACCAATGTACACTAGGGATGGGCGTTGAATGGACGGACTAGTTGAAATCAACCGTTGACGTTGCATCGACGCGTCGACCGTTTACGTTTATCGCATGGACTAGTTGAATTCGTAGACGGTGGACAGCGGACGCCGTGGTCGGTGGACGATTCGAGATTTACGCAATGCAAAGCAACGAGCGAGAGCAAGACAAAACGTCTCCGTTTATTTCTCTCTCATCTCTCGCTGTCGACTTGTAGATGCCATAGACGGCTCGACGGGTAATTTCATTTCAACTCTAAAGTACACTACCATAGAGTGCAGATCTGTGTACACGAACTATGACTAGAGATTTGAAATTTGAATACATGCGTAGGGCGAGATAGGCTTAATAAGCTATTATCTATTATTTTTTTACTTGATTTTTTGTGATGTCACGTGCGACGATTCGGTGAATTCCCAATTTTACGCTGTATAAAATAAAACAATTCTGTTTAATTATTTTATTTTTTATTGAACTATTATTAATTAACAGGTCGGCTAGATATTTTTCTAAAATCAATATTTTATTCGATCGATCTCGACTTCTTATATCTACCTGAAAAGGGATGCTAAAATTTAATTATTGTGTTATTTCCTTACTTTTCAACTTTAGCATATAAATGATAAACAAACTTGTAGGGAATAAAATTTTCTATACCTAACTATGGTCCTTATTCAGGAGTCCAACATTAATTATTATATATGTAATATAATCTTGAATTTAGGTTTAATTAATTAATTTTTATTAAAAATTCCCTATTTTCAACTTTATAGATAAAAAAATAAATCTATTATAATTTTGTTTACACCACTTTTTATTGGTTTTTTACATGTTTCGGGAACAATGTTCCTTTTCTCAGATTGAGCCTTAAACTAAAGTTGACAAATAATACAGATATATTTATTTATTAATAATGTCACCACAAAGTGAAAGCCTGACTTTGAAAGATGTATTCTTCAATAAATTTCTATATAACATCTCAAATGTAAAGTATTTTTAAATTATGTATTTATTTATAAATTTATAGATAATAAATAAATGTAAAGTATTTTTTACCGCACCTCATAACTGGTGCCTTTATTACGCAAAATCATTGTTTCCTTCCATTTTATTTACTCACATTTTAATGCTTATACCCAATACTTTCACTGCTTATATATGTAGTTTATATTTATATTTTACTGCTAACACCTGATATTGCTGTGTATACCTACTTCTTTCTTTGTTATATATAGAAAGAAGTATATAAAACAATATGTAAAAGCCTATAATGTGCGTAAACAAATAAATAATAAAATATTTCTTTTTACATATAAGCACAAGTAGCGGTTTTACTTTCCCCGAAACTATATTCCTTCGAACTTCTTTAAATTTTAAAAATTAACGTCATAAAATAGCCAACGGTTGAGCCGTCGAGAAGCGTCGCGTTGAACCGTAGACAGTTGACCATCGTCCCGATGTTTAGATAGAACGTCCGCGTAACGAAGTTGACGAATTCAACTAGTTGATCGTCTCGTCGATGGATGGACGTGGACGGTCTCGTTTCGTCGACGGTAAATACGTCGACGACCCATCCCTAATGTACACCCATAGAAGACGTATAGAAGATACTTCTCATTTACTCTCTTATCTCTGCCTCTGGATTTCATCATATTATATTGCAATATTGTCTCCACTATTCTTTGATTGTCTCTATTCTATGGATTTCATGTCCGTTTTGACATATGATCAGGGCCTGCGCACTCTATCCATAAAGTTTCGATTCCATTATGATGGCATCAATTCGTTTATGGGAATTTTTTAAATTTCATTTGGTGTCAGTACTTACCTACCCTTGCCAACTATTTTAACATACTGTCATACTGAAACCGAAAATACGCGTGAGTGATTGTATTTTTTTTTATATTAATTATATTTGGAATGTTTTATTATAATTGTGTTTGAAAGTTTATTAGAAAAAGTTATTTTACAAAGGAAAACTAATTTACATAGGGTATAAAAGCGAAGGCAGCAATATCCAAAAAATTGTTTTGAATGTAGTCACAGAGGATTACTAATTTAAAATTAACCGAATTCTATATTTTATGTATTATTTTACCCCTTCCAAAATCTTGTTTCCTATAAATTTACAGGCTATGTTTCCCATAAAATCTCAATACTGTTGATTCATTTGTCTAAGTTTTCCGTATGATTAAAATACAAAAAAAAAATATGGTTAATTATTATTACTACTAACTTTGTATAACATGCATACAATTATTAATTAAGAGTTATTATTATTTCACTGCTAGTTTTAGAAAGAACAGAACTTTCCACTGACATGTGTAAATGATAAGTAAAATTATTGACAGATTCAAGTCCAAGGAGATGAATATTGGTGTGACGGATGAATATCTCAATGGAATCCTCAGAACCTAGCTCCAGCAAAGGAGATGAGGGTAAGAATTAGGGTGTGTTGTATTTTTTTTAATACACAATACATACATTAATAAATGTTTACAACATTAATAAAATAAATTTAAATAACAGTACTAAAATATTAAACTAAGTAATTTCATAAATAAATTTACAAAATAAATAATTTAGTTAAAGTATGTTTATGTTAATAAAATTTAATTAATGATGGACACACTCTCCCACACTTGTTAATTTAATTTAATTGTTAATACCCATTAATTTAATTTAATTGTTAATAAAATTTAGTTAAAAATGGACACACTCATCTGTCATTTTCCAGCGTTGTCAAATTTAACAGATTGTATTATTTTTAAGGTTAAAATCAAGAAGAAGAAGAAAGAAAGCGTTGCTGCCTAACCGGTCTGTAGCAGCATTCTTAAAAATCCATGCAGATGTAAGCATCGACAAAGAGGCTTCACAGACAGTGGACTTTGTAAAATATTATTAGAAATGTAAAAATAATGTGCATAATAATATCGAACCATGAGTACTTTAGTGTATTAAGTGAAAAATGCAGTTTTGAGATATCGGCGTTAGATGTTATAAATTTCTTTATCAAATTGATTTTCAATTATTTGTTTTAGAATTTTTTGAATATTGCAAGGATTTGGATTGCCTCACATGCACCCATCGATAAACCTTATATTTGCTTATAAGGTTTATCAATGGGTACAGCATAATATAACTATTTTATTATATTTTGATTGAGACAAGGTTTTATAAAAGAGATAAATCATTTAGACCTTCCGACAAATCTGGTGTTTTTAGTATATCTAAAATTAGTGTTTTGCTTTCCTGAATGGGAACATTAATGAATGATCTTGCAATATCAAATGATACTAACTTTTCATTCAATATCTTTTAAGGTATTGACTACATGAAATTTTAATTGTATACTTTGGTTTAAATACGTTGGAGTTATTTAATATTTTTGTAATGAATGAAGTTATTTTGAATGTTGGGGAATTGCATTACATTGGGATACTGCTGATCAGATGGGGTTGTTTCCTTTGTGAATTTTGAGAAAGCCTTATAATTTTGCGATCATTAACACTGTTTGCCTTTTTTCCTTACAAATTAAATTTATGGAAGTTATTGTCCGATCGTCCTGATGAAGATATTAATACAGTATCGAAATCATTAGACGTTTAAAAACAATATGTGTGGTTTTTAACGCTATAAGCATAAAAAATATTAAATCATTTGTTCTACTTTTTTAGTTTCAAACCGCTTGATCTTACTGACCGGTTATATTATTTGCAATGCATTGTAAATGATGTCTTATTGATATCTGTTCTTGTATACGCTTATTTAATTGAAAATAATTATTCTGAACATTGAAGTGTAAAATGACAATTGAAAAGAATACTTTTGTTGTGTATCTAGAATGTATATGTAATGTATATGTATGTAAGAATCGTTGAAAATACTGTCAACCCATTAGAATGTACTCTGTTTATCATATCTTCACACTTTTGATCATTTAGATGATATTCCTAACCTTTTTTATTATTTTAAAAATTTATTCTTTAAATAGGAAATATAATAATTTTATATTTCTTTATATATACAGAATTACATATAATTATTTAAAATTTTATTCTAACTAAAGTATCACATATTTTTTTAGTTTCCTCTTAAAGTTGTTATATTATTTACATCTCTAATGTCCCTGGTAGTTTTATGTATAGTTTCGTTGTAGTAGTAGTTTTATATATAGCACTGTGCATGATTGAAATTTGTGATTTTTTTAAATGTAATCTTTTCATCTTCTCTTGTGCAGTGGTCATGTTTGTGTTTGTTTTTTTCTTAATACTTCAAAGATGTTGTATCCATTATTAATTTTATATATAAGTAGAAATAGAATTAAATTTAATTATTTGTCTATTATTGGTAAACTTTCTAGCACCACTTTAATTCTTGTGTATTGATTTATTTTTAGTATAATTCTTGATGCTTTCTTTTCGAGTATTGTTATTCTTTCAATTCTTCTTCAACCCAGAAATAGTATACTGCCGCAGTAGTTGATGCGGGGGACAATTATTGCGTTATATAATATATTTTTGCACAATTCTGTTTTGATCTCTTCTGATTCTTTCCAAGGGTGAAATTCATTTTGCTATTTTTTGTTACATATTTTGTGTTCAATGTAAAGTTTAGTTTATGATTTATAATTGCTCCCAAATATTTTATATCGAATTGGGTAGGAATTTATTGCAATGTTTTTTTTAAATCAATATTCGTTGAATTTTTCCTTTGTATATTTGTACTTAAAACAATCATTCTGAATCTAAAAAATATATTATTTGAATGTTACATTTTTTTATCACATCACTTAAATAATATTAGTAATAATATTAACAGGCAATGAAAATTGACTACCACATGAATACGAAGTGTAATCTTATTTTGTATAATCATCACAAATCATTGATTTCCTTTACCTATTAAAATGGTAGCTTGTGGTGTAAATTATTTACTGATCAATGTTACATTTTATTTTCTAAAATATTAATAATTACAAAATATATAATATTGAATTTTTATTTTCTTTGCGAGTTTTGGTATTTTAAAAAATATTAATTCTATGTTTTTGAATTGAATGAATTTTAAATATGAACATTGTTTTTAAAACAAAATCATGTATTTTAATCTGAAATTATGTTCATTATGTAAACATATTCCTGCTCTAAACATGAGATTTTTCTTTTACAGAAAGGTAGTGTGTAAAATTTAAAAAATATTCTGTAACAATATTGACTAATTTAAAAATAATTGTCAGTTTTCTTTGCCAATTCTTTTTCTGACTCTTATTATAGAATTGGCGGATAATACATTTTTAATTAAATGTACCATCTTTTATTGTTAAACCTTATTTTCATTTTCAGAAACAAACAGCCGTATTCTGAAAATTGTAATATTGCTATTTCTGTATCTTGACAGTTATTTTATAACATTGTAATGCAGTTAATTTTGACATTTTAAGTTTGACAGATTTGAAATTAATGAATTCAATCAATCAGAAAGCTCTAAAACGTAAATAAACGAAAGTAAAATAAGTTATTCATAATATGTGAATAACTTAGCGTTTGTTTACGTTTTAGAGCTTATCTGATTAATTGAATTCGTTAATTTCAAACCTGTCAAACTTAAAACGTTAAAATTAACAGCATTATAATGTTATACAATAACTGTCAAGATACAGAAATAGCAATATTGCTATTTTCAGGATAGGTCGAAATATTTATTTAATTTAAATGAATAAATTAATAAATAAATAAAGAAAAAAGGACAAATATATAAATAAATAATAATATCTACCATAGTCGCAAGATGTCACTTTGCAAATATCAGTTGCCATTCTATTTTGGTCTATATTCTGTGCATATGATATTCTGTGGACATATGTGGGATCTGTCAACTTTATTTTGATTATTATTTAATCCACTAAACCAATAACAAATTTACGAACAAATGGGAGCTTTTACAAGCAGACAAAATGCAGGAGTGGAAGAAGTTGATGTTATATCAAATCATGCATATAAATATCCACCCAGAACAGGTATGAGACCAATTAATATTTAAACTTTCATTATCAGTGAATGTCATTTTGATTCATTTTGCGGGTATTTATCTTTAATTGAAATATCTAAATATTATTCCACTTTTTAACTAGATATATGTTCCATCCAACTACATAAGAATATCATTCCACTTTTTAACTACACAATATGATATGAAACAACTATAATTTCGTTCTCTATTTTTCTTTTTCTATTATTTAATTTTATAATATATCCTTTCTGAAAATTTTATACTGTTAGGGATTTGGAAGTTATCCAAACTCTCAAAATTAGACAGAATTTTGCATCCATGTAATGTGCATATTTAAATATTTCAAAACAAGCTATCATTGATCAAAAAGTGGTGTCGACGTGTGTGTCCTGCTAAACACTAAATTGCTTTAGATTTGTTTAATGCAAGTGTCAAACAATAAAAAAGCCAAGCAAGTCGGTGAAACGTGTTGACACAGCTCAAATTTACATAAAATAAGTGCATATAAACATATTAAAAGCTCACAGTTAAAAATAAAAGATTAACAAACCTGACCGGTGTTATTGTCACAAAAAACTTCAAAATGCAATGTCAAAAATGTAGACAAGAATTGCCGAAAAGAGGTGATTTGTGTAAGTGTTCAGGACAGTGTGGTGGACAATTCCACAAAAATTGCATAAAAAATTAGAAAGAAGCACAAAAAGTGGGTAAACTGAAGTGGACATGCTCGAACTGTGTAATAGACAGCGACAGGCCAAGCTCAATTCTGGTCCGTCGCACATTTGCCAAAGATAAGGACGAGGAAGAAGTATCAGAAGAAGAGCTATCCGATGCCAGTGATAGAAAAAATCTAACAACTATAGTCCAAAAAACATGACAGTAAAAGCACTATTGGACATATTAAATACAAAAATGGAAATTATATACGGTATAAAAAACCAGCTAGATGAAGTAAAACAATGTACGGAATATTTAATTCATTCGAAAAGAAACCGAAAATAAATTAAAAAGTGCAGAAAATAAAATACAAAGCATAGTTAAGAAAAACATGTTTCTAGAAAAACAAAATGGTGCACTAGAAGAAAGACTACAAATACTGGAACAAAAAGATAACTTAAAAATAATAGAAATAATGGGATTAACAAAAAAGGGCAACGAAAACACAACTGGAGTGGTCAAAAGAATAGCACAGGAAATAGGTATAAATGAAGATGACATTGAAGATGCATGGAGACTTCCATAGAAAAATGAAACAAAACCTCCGCCATTAGTCGTAAAATTCACAAAACAATTGACTAGAGACAAGTGGATAGAAAATCAAAAAAAGAAAATGGTAACAAACGACAATATTTATGCGGATCAGAACAAAACTTTTATTTATATAAATGAAAAACTAACCAAACACCAAAAGGACCTGTTTTATAATACAAAAATAGTACTCAAAGACAAATACATTTGGGTAAAAAATGGTAAAATACTTATAAAAAGTGAGGGAGATAATAAAAAACAATATAAACAATAAAGGGAGAGGACATAAAAAAGTATCGACCGGAGGAATAAATAAAGTACATACAAAATAATATAATCTACTAACAAAATTAATTACATATTTTAAAAGCAGCAATAGAAGAAGAATGGAAGAGCAAGTATTAGAAAATTATAAAAATCAGAACATGTAAAACATTAAAAATATGGTTAGAAAGAAATCCTGAACAAAAGGACAATTCATATTGATTCATCTAAACATATGCTCAATCTGAAAAAATTTCAACGACTTTCTTGCGGCTACACAAAACGTAATAGAACATATTGACGTGATTGTTTTGTCGGAAGTAAATATACATGATGAAGAAATGAACTTGTATAATATTCCAAACCACAACTTGTTCTCAAGAACAAGAAGATATAAAAAGATGGTGGCATAATTTTGTATGTCAAAAAGGAACATACGTTTGCTGTACAAGACCAAGTTTTAAATACATGTGAATCAATTAGTGGGAATATTTGTACCTCGCACAAGTGGAGTACTAAATTAATAGCGATTTATCGACCTCCTAGTACAAATAAAAACACATTTTATCAGAAATTCAAAATTCACTGCATAAATTCACTGCACACTACCAATTTAATAAAAACTTAAACACGTTGGACAGCAGAAACGGACAAATCAACACTTACGAAAATATTTTGTGCAACAACGGATGTCAACGAACAATAACAGAGGCAACAAGAGAAGAAATTATCCAGGGACGAATAGTTTCATCGTGTATAGATCACATCGCTGTACGAAATAAAGATTGTGACCTGAACTCGTGTATAGTTACGCATAAAATATCCGATCACTATATGGTAGCAGTGAAGATAGGGAAAAGCATAACATCGAGCGAGCATACACAAAATGCATTGAAAAAAACAATACGCATCCTAGATAACAACCAAATAACTTTAAAAAAAAAAAAAATTAACTGGGGAATTTTATCAGAAATAAACTGCCCGGAAGAATTATACAAAGAACTAAAAAATGTATTTGAAAGGATCTATGATAAATCCGAAACGGAAAAGAAATTTAAAAAATCTATGTGAAAACTGTGGATAACAGAAGAG
>JADDOH010006981.1:0-147907 GCA_016648135.1 Agrypnia vestita | reverse complement strand
AAAAATTGATGTGTTTGTTCGCATTTAAGAAATATATGATCACATAAGTAAACTGATACTTGTATTCCACAATTAAGTACTTATGCGTGTTAAGTTTAAAATACTATCAATAATGTCTTCTCAGTATAATTTGTGTCTATAATTGACCACAATAAAAAAGACAGCATGTATATTTTGATGTAATTAAAATATGTCAAAAAATACCAGAAATTCAACTTTATGTAGGATATTTATATAAAAGTGTGTAAGGAATCTTTGAAAAGAATATAAGAAGAAAAGAACAAAACGAAAATAATAATGCGAGATTGACAAATAATATTTTAAATTCGAAACAATTTTATTATTGTGAATAATAGCAACAATAAGGCGTCCATAGTGCCATATTTTGGTCTCGATTTAATTTTAATACCCGATATTAATCCGAAACTTAGAGCTAAACTCGGGATTGTGCGAACTATTATATACTAGTCCCAGAATTTGTAAAGATGTCCAGGATCCCGTGATCCTGGATAGAATTCCACATGCAAGAATGTCAATTTGGGATTTTTTTTATGTTCGATACGAACACTGTTTCTATGCGAATCTTTGGCAGACTGAAGAATACACATGTGGAGACAACATATGTACATCACGTACACGCCATGTCTCAGAGATTACCAGACTGACGTCGAACGTCAGATCATTGACTCTCAATATTTCGTTCGTTTGTTGGGTGAATTTGTCGGTTAAAACGGAATAAATGTTTAAATGTAATTAGATGCTTTCTGTTTGTCTAACTTTTCAGAATGAATCGTTTAATTTATCTATGTTTCTTAATGATGATAATGCTAATTCTTGCTAATATGTGTTAATGTTGATTCTCAATGTCAAATCAAACATCGAGTGCGCAGGTTTAAGATTTTTATTATTATTGCAGCAAATCCATTTATATATATTAGTTTATATGTAATTTCAAATATGATACAAATAGGTATAACCCATCAAAAAATATGTACTTTTCCTGTATATGTCAGCCGCAACTTAAGGTTGTGAGAACAGTGCCATCAAGCGTAGCATCTAACATAGATAAATATGTTGTTTTTGCTTTTTATACCTTATTATTATTTTATATACCTCATCATTATTGATCCCATCTGGTAGCGCAAGTGGTAGAGAATTGTGCATTTTTTTTTGTTTTTATTATTTACGTAGGTAGACTTCTTTCCATTTAAGAAATATAATCGAATTAGTATCTGTAAGCCGTGTTGTGATAGTTGTGCTCGTTGTGTTGGTGTAGGTATATACCCGTAAACACAAACACAACGAAACAATGAGCGTCGTACTCACGGCTTACACATACTAATTCGATCGTATTTCTTAAATGGAAATACTATAGCATTAGTAACGGACATTGCAACCATAAGAATTATGTTTCTCTTTTTTCTTTTTAAACCTCATATTGATCATCATTTGTGGCGTGAAGAAATAAATGAAGGTATATTGAGTATAGATTAAAATATATATTTAAAATGTCTTTTTTGATCGGTTGGATGTTCCTGAATTGAGATATCTCGGGATAAAAATTTACATACGTGACACGGGCTATTATGTTTATTTTTGGTTTTCGCATGTTTTTTTACTGTTACTGTGGTTGGTATTGTTTGTGTAGCATAAATAGTTATAATCAAGTGTTAACAGTCATCTCACCACATAAGATAAGTGGTGTTACATAACAGTCCTTTGACACTAATAACAGTTCACTTGAATGTGAACGTCGGTTGTTTGGTGGCTAAATACGTAAATAATAGTGTGCTCCGAACTGAGCGATCGAAATCATATTGTATGATGAATTACAATTAACTTCTGTATAGGGGGTTCATTACGCATTCATCTTATTAAGATTTTTTAACGAAAATTTGAATTTTTATTATTTATTTATATAGAATGTCTCATAGCTAGTAGCAAAAACTTTACAGGTAGATTTTTGCGTTGATAATGAGTTATACATGTTCAAGCAACCATGAAGTAATTTAAATAGTTATGGAAATATGCAATATAAATATTTGCATTTTTTTCAATATTTCTGACTATCATTGCAGTACTTATTTAGATTATGAAAAAGATAAACAAAAAATTGTTCATTATATTCAAGAACACATTCTTGTTGTGAATTTGTTTTTTTTCAGAACAAAGTTCTGTGAAATTTTAAAATGAATTAATTAATCAATTAGAAAGACATACAGAAAAATCAAATCTACGAAAAAATATTTGGCCGCTACCGGAATATTTTTTTCGTGGATTTGATTTTTCTGTATGTCTTTTTAATTGATTAATTACTTTGGTTATTAATTAATTGATTAATTGATTAATTAATTGATTAATTAATTTTTCCTGAACAAAGTTCTGTGAAATTAATTAATCGATTAGAAAGACATACAGTAAAATCAAATCCAACAAAAATATTTGGCTGCTACCGAAGATTAATTTGATAGATTTGACTTTTCTGTATGTCTTTCTAATTGATTAATTAATTTTGATTGATTAATAATTTGGTTTTAAAAAATTGTTCAAGCTATTGGTTTATTTATCCCTGACTAACGACAATTATCTTTGTACACTGACGTATAAAATAATGTAATTACGGTGAATTCTTGGTAATGTCGCATTGCGGGCAATCCTGACTATGTTTATTAAAATGCTGGGCAATCCAGTGGTTATGTGCTTGTGAAAGACGAAGGTTCTCAAGTTCAATCAGCGGTTGCTACCTACCTCTCAAAGGAAGTGGTTAGAGGAAGGTGTTTGTGCTTGAAAACGTGAAATTAAATTTACGTGTGTACTATTAATAATGCTACCTAAATTTCTGCGGTGGGGTGTGAGTTGATTATATCCCCGTCGCTGTAGATGTGGTCCGATTGTATTGGGAGTGAAAATTTGTACTGAGAGAAGTATGTTATTGATGGAACTCGGATACCTTTGTCCTCTTCTCCTCTCAAAATTCCCGTTACCACTCCGTACACCGATAACTCTGGCTTCTTTTGTCAGTACATAATTCATTTTAAATATTTCCTCTTTAGCCATGTTTTATGTATTTGAATGTATTTAATTTCATCTGTCGACGAAGGGTCACTCTGAAATCTCGAGAAGAATAGTGTAAAATATGTAATTAAACTCAAAGAGATTAAATACATTTTATTCTAAATTCATAAATTTTAATGAGAAAAATAGGATTAATAATTAAAGAGTTAAGGTTGTTATTACGGTCGTTAGACATATTTAACTGTAACTGGTTGCGGATATTTTATACGAACCGTTTTTGTTTTTTGTTTTTCCGAGAAACTAATTTACTCGAAGTAGTAATCAGTCCGCCCTCTACCTTCGCGGGTAAAGTTCGTCCTCCTGATGACGTTGAATAGGAATTCAACGAAACGTCGAGAATAGTTTCTCGGCAAAACATACGGTTCGTATAAAATATCCGCAACCAGTTACAGTTAAATAGGTTTATTAATATCTGTACTGTGTCAGAAATCGCTTATTGTTATTATTCTAGTCATGTAAATAAGATATTGGCGGTTCTGATGTTACGTTCCCAGCAAAGGAAGATCTAGCGCAATTGAAGAGTCGATTGTTCGATGAAATTTTATTTATTCAAAGTAAAATGCGAGTGAACAAAATAAAAAATTCACGGATACGTATCGAAAACAAAGCAGACTTTTAGGTCTTTCTATTTACGATTTATTTATTTTCTTTTACGATCTGATCTTAGTAGGGCTCCAGTATTGCTTATATGGGCGTTCACATGACGCTCGTGTCTGAGAAATTCCAAAAACTATCTTCGCAATCAATAAATTAATTTGAAGTATGATGTGTCTGCTGTGATTTCAAGACGTGATCGT
This sequence comes from Agrypnia vestita, assembly GCA_016648135.1. Classification (NCBI taxonomy): domain Eukaryota; kingdom Metazoa; phylum Arthropoda; class Insecta; order Trichoptera; family Phryganeidae; genus Agrypnia; species Agrypnia vestita. Next base: position 144,035 of record JADDOH010006981.1, on the reverse strand, counting down.
TCACAAAAAGGTAGCTTGGCAAAACGTGAAAACATACATTCTCTGTGTATAGCACTGAAACTTTTCAACCTCCTGGACTCTAAGACAAAACAAATTCCATCACAAAGTCTCTTCAAAAAAAAATAATTGGATGAGTGGATGAGAGAACACGAGGAAAAGTATTTACGGTGCCTATATAACAAATTTGTCGGAAATAAATTTACATCGAACGACAAGAAATAATTGTAACATTAATTATAATTAATATAAATTAACTTTGTTTAAACCACTTATTTATTGAAAAAAATCAACATGTTTCAAAGCCAATGGCTTCTTCATCAGGAAAACAAAGAAAACAAGGAAATCAAAGAAGCCATTGGCTTTGAAACATGTTGATTTTTTTCAATAAATAAGTGGTTTAAACAAAGTTAATTTATATTAATTATAATTATGTTACCACAAAATAAATTTGCTACATTTGAAGAAGAAATTGTAACATTATTTCTTATTCCTAACTTTTAGTGTTTTCCAACATTGCATATCCTTTTTGATTTTATCCTATATTCATATACCCTCTTAACGTTTTTATATTATGTAGTCTTTTATAATATCTATCTTGCATTATTTTTTTTTCTTATTCCTTTTTTCTTCTATATAAATTGCAAAAAACACTTTAAAATGTGAGGCCGTTTACCTAGAACAGGCCTATCCTAAGTGATTCACTGCCAAATGACTGACCATACTGAAGATATTTTGTGTGAACAAATAATAAAAAAAAAATATTTAAAAAATACCCCAATTAAATCTACGGGACATGAAGTAAAAAGGTCGTTTCCAGACATACATTTGACAAATATCGTTACTAGACTGAAAGATCCTTTCTCCGTGGAATCGTGGGAATTCGTAGGACTGTGAAAAGTCTGTACATAATACTGATTTCAAAAATTTGTATTAATTTCCATTAAACTCAACTTCTTTAAATACTAGCTGGCATGGTTACAACATCGTTCAAAGCAATCCAGTCACTAGGATTTGCAGTTTCTATAATCGATTGTGTCGGACGTGAAACAGTTCTCCTAGTGTATCCTGAAACATCCGCCTTCTAAATTTTCACTGCAGTTTTTATTTTCAATATTACCATTTGACATTATTTTGTATTAACACATCTGGTATTTTCTGTTTTTCTTTAATTATTCAATTTATCTTATGTGCTTTTGAGTTGATGTAACCACTTTGAGTGTGTTAAATGAACGTATTATCAACGTTCTTATATGTGTCTCTTTAATAAAAAAATTATCCTTGTGAAATTTAAAACCAAATTAATTAATCAATTAGAAAGACATACAGAAAAATCAAGTCCACGAAAAAATATTTGGCTGCTACTGGGATTCAAACCACGGATTTCCTCCATTTTTTTTCAATTTTAACAATTGAGTACGAGAATAAAAAAGGCGAGAATAGAAATGCTCAATCAGTTAACTGCTTTACAACTATGCGTAGATATAACTTATTTTGTGTATGGGTTCATTCATTTTCGTGAAGCCAGATCCAGATGAATAATAAAAACCTATGAATAATAAAATGGGTCTTTTCTAAAATAACGCAAAAATATCTAAATAAAGTAAGCCTTTTAACCGACAAAAAATGTAAAAATAAATTAGTATTCGAAAAAATCGGTACGAAAATATTTTAATAAATTTTAGTAAAATTCCGAACATGCTGTATTTTGTTTTGACAAACCGCTTGTATTTTAGATAGCGGCTTTAAGCGCCGGCAGAACTAAATAAATCAATTGGTAAATGAATATATTTTAATTTAACAATTAAAAAGAATTTTTTATTATTTTACACCTATTATATATATATATATATATATATATATATACATATATGTTCCAAACAGGAATCATCTGTACACTTCAAGAGACTACGCTAGAGATATCTGTAGTATCTTCTCATGTAACAGTATACACAAATTGGTAAAGATTCCAAGGCATGAACTAGAAATATTTTATAGTCATCAAAAATTAGTTATCAGTAGAAAAAAGCATATGATTCCACATTTGTGATTTATGTTAATAAAAAATAAGGTGATTTATGTTAATAATTGTAATAAATATAAATAAAAATAATAATCAAGTATGCTACTGCCACTGCATACATTAATAAATATATATAGTATACACATATTATAATATAATCCAGAAACAAGAATATTAAAAGGCGTTAAGTTGATGAATATACTTTTCGCGACTGTGATGCATACATTTAATTTGAGTAAGTAAATAAATTAAGTAAACCAAGTAAATTATTTATAATTTTAATAACCGTGTTGTCAGAATGTTTTTCAACTCTCATATACCTCTAAGTTGAAGACAAGTAATGATAATTTTAATATTGAATATTTAAATTAGAGTATTATAGGTTAACTAGTCATTTTGCATAATTTTGCCGTTAGCAAAGCTCAACAACAGACGAATAATGGTCACAATTATTTTGATTGTTAGTGTTTGACAACCCCCTTAGTTTCTACTCGAACAATTTACATACATATTTGAATAATTTCCTGCAGTTATTGCTCCAACATCAAGATGTAAATTGTAAACTGTGTAGCAAAAAAGACACGTTTCCAGCGGTAGTTGGTCCACAATCCAATAGGCAGTCGCTTCGGGCTCCTTATTCGTCAAATTGTTACTGATCCGAATTCCGTCCAAATTTAAACATACGCCAGAAATCATTTACAGCCACTCTTATCATTTTAATGAACATAATCGATCATTTATAAATTATGAACAATCCTTTAATTAATTTGGTAGCTTGATTTTATATGATTATATCTGAAAATAACCATATTTTGATGAACAGCATGACAAGCATTCCAAAGTCAAGAACGAATACAGAGAACAAAGTGTTAGACGTTTGAACACAATAAATCTATTTTGGTTAAGTTTTAATTTAGTTGATGAAACAATACGAGACCAATGAAATAAACCAGTTGCCCACTAATAATTCCCATGTCCCTAAATATCCACTAATAATTGAAAATTAATTAATTAGTTAATTTCTGGCGTCCTCTAGCGGTAGATACGCGAAGATATTCGTGACTATTGCATTATAAAAAGTGGATTGCTTTAAAAATGGAATAAAAAATGATAATCAATTAAAAAGAGACTACATATAAGGTTGAAAAATTTTCGTTAACTTACCAGAGTGCTGTAGCGAAATTGGATAACGCGCCATTCCCGGATAGAATTGGAGGTCCGTGGTTCGAGTCCCGGCGGCATTTAAAATACTTTTTCTAATTAACTAATTAACTTTTTATTTAATCACCAGTCACTGAACATGAACATCAGTCACTTGAGATTATTCCACAAATATGTAAGTAGATACTTTTCTATTTGCTATACTATACTTTTGTTTATCGCTCGTTTATGGTCAATCGCACGAGTTCATAATTCGCTCGCTTCTATGAATTCTCAGAACCGTCACAATAAACTCGCTAACTATGTCGCGATGGCGGTATCCCGCTTATATAAAGTATCGAGTTTCCAGACGTTTCGCGAATCTAGTCGGGATTTCCATTGTTTATTCTAGACTCTACTGTAATATTTTAATTAATTTAGTAATTTCCAATTAAGAGTGCTGAAAACCCATCAATTGTATGTACCTACATATTATAATAAGAAATAAGAACTGTGGCTCCCTCATCGGACTCGAGAGCTTCGCTTCACTGATGAGGTCTACATGACTTTACAGTATTTAAAAAAATGTTAATTTGATATGTTAATATATAAGAACTGTATTTGTACCATGTTTTAAATAAATAATATAAAAAAATATATGAAATTCCTTTTGTTTCCTACAATCTTGTGACAATAATATGACGAATCATCCCAATTATAATAATTGTCTGTCTAATCGTTGGCTGTCTGTTCGTCCGTCCGTCAATCTGTCTGTCTGTCTGTCCACATAACTTTGAAACTAGCTAAAAAAATTATTTTCGATTTAAAAAAAAAATTTTTTTACGATTTCTTAGAAATAAAATAAATACTTATTCCTTAGGAACATACATGTAAAGTACCGTCATTTTTGACGGGTTACTGCTAGTTCATTATATATTGTAATATCAAACAATTTTTTGTAACTTTCTGCTTCTTTCTCGAGTTTCGACTAGTCTTGTAATGTTGTTGCGGATGGAAAAGTTTCTTGTAACAGTATTCGTGCACTCGTCGTGCTACGCCGCGCTCGGATAAATCGAACAATATTGAAGTCTCCTAACCATCCACTCTATGAAATATTTATAAATTCCCTCACCAGACCCGGAGGGGGAGGGGAGGCTGCGGGCGAATGAAAAATGATGGAATTATTTCTTTCATGTTTTCAAATGAGATCTCTCGAGAAAGGAAATGCCTCCTCGCGTAGGTGGAGTTAGCGAAATGAACGCAATTTATCGGAGATAACTCGAAATGATGTGCAGATGTTTGAAAAATACTCTTACAAATGTGAAAATAGGTGAGTGAAATATACGAGCACTTTTTCAACTGCTCAAAAGACACCGCGGTGGGAGAGAATATCGAAAAATATTTTATTTGAGCCTTCAGACTTGAATTGATTAATCTTGTTACGGGACATTTAGAAAGCAAGTTATATTTTTTATATTTTACTTAATTATTAGCAGAAAAACTTAGGCATGTTAAGTATAATACAACAAGAAAGAATTAAAAAAAATTAAACAAGAGAAAAAGAGACTTAATTATTAGCAAAAAAAATTCGACATGTTAAGTATAATATAACAAGAAAGAATTAAAAAAGTATACGAATGAATCTAGATTTTTCTGCCAAAACCATCACAAAAAACCGATACTATTTTTGAGATTAACAGGCGGCTTCCAGTGGGTATAGAAATGTTTTCTCATATCGGGGGCTCCTGAATTAATCCAGGTGACGTCAAAATACATCTTTATAATATGTGATTTTCTCATATCTGGGTGCAATTAGGCGTCATAGCCTGTTGAAGCTGTGCAAAATTAAAAAAAATCAAAATTGCTACTTAGTATAGTATCTATATTTATTTTTACATCATAAATTCACTATTACATACGTGAATCCATCGACAATTTTATCAATTTCTAGTTTCTAGATTTAAAAAACATACACAATACTTTTAAAAAATCTCCGCATCTAGGAATATCTATACATTAATATTGCGCTAGATCTGCCGTATAGTATTGCGTTTCCATTGCCAGCATTAAAAAACAAATGGCGAAATCATATAAAGTAGCGAGAAGTACGGATTATTTTAAATACATGCAGATAATATTTAATATGTAGAAATAATTAACACATAAAATATAATATTATCTACTGGTCACTTATAAAAATAATGTATTTAATATTTATACACGTTTAGTAATGGATATTACAGATATATGTTTTTTAAAAATTCTGTGAATCTCGCCACCTTCTTTTGATACTGGCCACTCTAGATGTCAATGCACTTACGCGATATATATAAAATGCTTGAAATGTTCACATTTTCTTTTTATATTGTTTATCGTTTTAAAAGCTACATTTAGTTTGAAAAATGTTAATATTCCAGTTTGTTTGTTGTCCAGATCATCAAGTCGCAGACTTTACACATAATAGTTAATTATTAATTTTATATAATGAAAGGTACGGTATTTGTTTAAAACATATCTCAGCAACACTAATAAAATGCAAAAATAATTACTATTTATAAGTGTGATTTTGACAATGAACAACTGATTAACAATTCGAAAGCATGTTTGTATGTTTAAAGACTGGTTACACGAACCATTAGACATTAAACATCGACCCATAGAAGCATTTGATCTAAATATTAATTTAAAACTCCGCTCTGGCTTATTAATATGTTACAAATACTTTTGTTTTAATTTCATTGATTGCATTTGATTGCTTGATGCATACACACATTACTCATGTAAATATAGGATAAAATGTAGCAAGCCTCCCGACTACTAACTACCTCACAAAATATATAGAAATACCTGTTCTGAGTTACCTATGTAGCTTTATTATCATTTTACCACCTTAGATGTCTAATATTTATTTTGAAAGAAAGTAAATTCAGTAAAAATCAAGAGTAAAAAATATTGAAAAATCTAAAAATATCATGCGAGATGCAGGATGAAATGGAAATAAGTGCAAGGAAAGTTTAACATTTCTTTTCAAATGATATCTAAATCGTCGCCCTCAAGACCTATAAGATAGCAATGTCCGAGCAGCAGCTATCACCGGTCGCAAAGCAGCTACCATAGTGGACAGCGTGGCCTAGCAGCAATCGGACATTTTTCTCATGGCCTCGCAGTGGCCATCATTGACTCCCATATCAATCCCGTCCGTCGGACCGGCCGACAGCCGATTGTAGATACCAAAGGTCTCGCAGCAATAACTACCAGCCCCAAAGCGGCCACCATAGGCCGTAGTGGATATACCTTTCACATAAGATGACATATGGAAGTAAAAGCGAAACTCGAAAGATATCGCAATATCCTCGATATGGAAAAGTTCGGAAGAGTTCGAATCCTGAAATCTTCCGATTCGTATCCAAATATTTTTTTTATGTTTTGTTTTATGTGTTAAATAATAAAATAAATAGTTATTAATCTAAGTTCTGCCCTGTTGCAGCAATATTGCGGTTTTGAAGCACTTGATATGGAAAGCGCAGAGCCGCCTTGAATAAAATTTAAGTTGGATATACGAGTTTACCGAGGCAATAACTTATCCCACTGCATCTCTTCGGAGTTAATAAATATTTACATAGTTGTGCAATGGTTTTCTTTGTTTTATTTAATTCGTTCGGTTAACATATATGTTTTATGAGGTACAAATTTTAGTATTAAAAAATATGTCTATGGAAATATCAATATCATTTATATATCTACAAAATAATTTTCATTCAGAATAAAGAATACTAGCTATGCCCACAGCGTCGCCCGCATGGAATTCAGTTTGAGACTAGGAATAAGAGTATCAGCGAAAAATCAATATAATCTAAACTAATTGTCCAAACAATGTTATGTGATTGGAAATTTTTATCTACGTAAAATTTTGTTTGTTTTTTTTGATTTGATTATGTTAAAATGAAAATTTATTTTGATAAGAATTGAACATTACATACTTAAATTATCCCCGACAGATTTTAATGTTAAATATATATTTTATTATTATTTTATCAATTTGTGTATTAAGTTTAACACACACACATACACACGATCATTTTTTCGTTGACTTTATTTGTAAAATAGATCATCACGAAAAGCTCTTTTTTTAATTCCTTTGAGTCTACGATACTCTGAGTATATTACATGTGGCTAGACCGCCTAATCTACTTCTACTTCAGTTCCATAACTTTGATACTTTTACAAAATGACTTATTTTAATAAACAACGTATGTTTTAAGCCCTTTTGTTTAAATGGGATAATATATAGCCTATAACCATTCATTCAAAATATTGGTGAAATAATTTTTGAAATTGGATGAATAGTTTCGGAGATTAACTGCTACATCCAAACTTACAAACTCACCAACCTTACCTCTTTATATATTATAGTACAGATTAGTATAGATCTCGTTCCTCGGCAACCGTTTGGTAAATCCAAAGAAGTTTCTGAATTTTACGCATGACGAAAACCGAATTAGCTGCAAACATTTACACAATGTATAAACCTAAACGTTCATCTTTTTACCGAAAATCGACTGGTCGCTCATAGTAGTAGTTCATTTTTTTATGTTCAAAAAGTAGAAAAATAATATTTATAAAAATAAGTCAAATGACTATTTCTTGATAAATTAGCATGTTTTCGGGCCAGTGGTCTCTTCATGAAGGTAAAATGATACAAGAGGGGACTTTTGGCCCCGAAACAGGTTTATATTAATTAATATTATAGAAAGTCGCCAAAAACTTACTTATCGATTATTTAAAGATATATTTAATTGAGACATAAGGTTAAATATACATCATTTATAATTTATTTAGGATAAGATTAAAAATGTCCAAAATCACTAAAATATTTGTGTTCAAAACCCTCATTAGACCAGTGTTCATATATACGCAGATGAAACTTGGGTAGTATCTCTAAGAGGAACGAGCGACACTGGATATTTTTGAAGGGAACATTTTAAGGCATATCTTTGAACCGATTCTAGATAATGGCGCAGGCGCTTTAAAAATGATCTATAAACTACGGAGGTAAGCGTCAAAAAAATATTAAATTAGGAAGGCTTCGATGGTTGTGTAATGTAGAGAGAATGACTACATGACGAAAACCGAATTATCTGCTAAATACAAGACCAGTACGGTGAAGAAGTTTTGAAAGGCCATGACTAAAATGAAATCTGCCTTGAAGGTCTAGAACTGGAGGAAGCTGGCACAAGACAGAGATCATCGGAGGAAGTCTCTTGAGTAGGTCAAGACCCACCAGGTATGATGACTCCGAATATTAAAAAAATATTTTTTTCTAAACAAAATTTCTAAAAACAAAATACTGGATGAATGGTATTACCATATACTTAATTTCAATTGCATGGATTTGTTGCTTTTTGTCAACTCCGTGTTACTTATTACTTATTGTTTTTTTTTATTAAATATTATCTGATACCTGGTCTCACTACTAAGTTTACTTTTTAAGTTTTGTTATGTTCATATAATAACATTATTTTCTATATATATTTTATCATTTAAAACTGTAACTATAACTAAATATGCTATGTACTTATACAAGAAAATGAAAAAAAACATGCCGACAAGCTCTATGAGGCTTGGCACGATGTATAATAATAAAAATATGTATCAATTTAAATAAAAAAATATATAATAATATTTAGAATGAAATCAAATTTTTATTCATAATGTTGAGTTTTCAGAATACACTTCCGTGATAATTAAAACAAATTTATATAATTTAAAATACAGTCAAAACACACAGCTGTTAAGTAAACCTAACGATGAGAGGAACTACTCCTCTCGAAATTACAGTAGTAATTAATTAGTAACTCATATTGTATGTGTGTACTACAAAGTTAAAATAAAAATAGAATTTTATATTAAAATGTTGCACCTTGAAGTAACTGCTTTCGATTAAATCAAATTTACATAGATAATTTAAAAAGTTACACAGATTAAAATCATTTCGACGGTTCTTACGTAAACTAAGACATCTGCAAAAATGCAACTTTACAGTAGAACTATTTGAAGTTTGGCTTAATATACAAAATAAGCGCATTTGTTCGCCTTAACGTCTTTTTTCTGAAAAAAATAATTTAAAAAAATATATATTTTGGAGAAGAATAATTTACATATATTACTACAAAAAAGTCAAAAGTGTATTTTTGGTAATGTCCGAGTTTACGTAAGGACCGTCGAATTCACCATCAACAATGACCTACATAGAACTATAAATTGCATCTTTATACGTTTTTTAAATGAGAAGTCTATTTTTTCTATTTCTAAGTACCTACTGTTGTTTTAGCAGAGTATCGTCTAGTTACTGGACTCTAGTAGATGTACGTAGAGAAATTTAATTTTAGTTTTGGAGTTTCACTTTATTTTGTGGAATTATTCCGAGTTTGCTAACCGACAGCACGTGGAACGGTAGAGTTCAAAGTGCCCAATTCTATTAGAGCTCAATGCCGTTGTACAAAACCTCACTAGAACAAACTTAATTAACAGACAAAGTTAACACTATTACTAAGATTATAAAAGTATTATCATGCGCAACTCAGTAACAACGGGCAGTATTTATAGTAAATTTATCTTAATTGTGTTCCGTGTATTACCAACAGACTTTGTTTCGAATACAATTTCTTAAAAAAAAAATCTAGTCATTGTGCAAGCAAAAGGATCTTTAGTTTGTACGAGTTTTATAGTGAATTACTTGTTTCTATTTTAAGTATTTTTATTATCAACCGGTATATGATTCTGAGAAATAAATATTTATAAACAATTTATGATTTTATTTCAATCAAGTTATAAAGAAAACAAATGTACCTACATTAAAAAATTCTCGATTAAATTCTCAGTCATAAACGCATGTACATTTTTAAAATATGTACATTTTCAGTAAACAAATGTTTATCTCTAAAAATAACCACAAATACAATATTTATCTTAGAGATAACATGATAATCAGATTATTGCATCCAAAAAACCAAAGTTGTATAAAATAGGAATGATAAAATATTATACGAATTCTATTTTTAATTTATCTCTTTTATAACAAGAGACAAATATTATTTTTTACAATATATGTAGTTAAATTCACCGTTTTATTTTTCTTCCATCGTAAAATATATATTCTGATATTTGTGAAAATCAATTATTCTCGATGAACGGTATTTTATATTGGAAATTATTTAGACAATTTCGATATCCGCTCTCGCTTCAACAAAATATTAATACACAGTTAACAATGAAGTCATTCACTCTACGTGCCCGGTCCAGTCTCGGCCCGATCACGCTCCACTAAGTATAGTATCGAAGAATATTTGACTAGAGCGGGATTGAATTTGTCCCGGCTTGTACCCATAGCTTGACTACTTCGGTAGGACTCTCAGGCGCCTGGAAAACGAGCGGTTCCAGGAGTTGGACAGAAGGATTAGACAGATCACGATCGAAGTTTGGCAAGAAAGATGGGATGTCGCTACCACCGGGAGGTGGACCCACAGCTTCTTCGAGGGTGGCGATGAAAGAAAGAAAGGATTCCGAAGGGTATTTCCCGACACTGAACCACCACACAGTACAGCTGCTGTCGGGGCATGGAGAGTTCAGATCTAAGTTACATGATCTTGGTGCGTCTGTGCTCGTGTGGCCCAGACTCCGGGACATATCCTGTGGGACTGTTCTTTGATGAGGGATGCAAGAGAAGCTTTGATTGAGGGCATTAATGGACCACATGGAACAGGTTGGCGTCTTACAAATGCCGACCTTGTGAGTTGTGAGGATAACTTCAGACTTTTTAAAGTGTTCGTGGGAATTTGGGTGACCTATTGGGAAATCCTGAGGGGTCCTGCTGTGGTCCTGATGTACCTTTGACCATGCTACCCCACATCAATCTTTCTTTGTTTTCTTTTAATAATCTTGCTTGCAATTTCACTTATTGTGTTTTGTATCGTTATTTTCCATTTTTTTGCACAACCATGTTATCTTTCTGTTTTGTATCATATTTTGTCAATTTTACGTTGTTTCTCCTGATCGGTGTCATACCGGAGGTTTTACCTTTTCTGACACAAGTGTTACCTGTTTTTATTTTTGTTTTGTCCCTTTCCCTCCAAGGAGGGGTGTTGATTTATTTTTGTCCCGTGCGATGTCTCCTCGGGTGTTCTTATGTTGTATTTTTGTAAAACCTCTTTTAAAAAATAAAGACTTTTAGCATGGGACATTGAAGGTTTTGCGCGACCGACTCGCCTGGTCTTGTTTCTTGTAATGCTGGGACGCAAGGCCGGGCGGAGATGACGCTTTAGCATAAAATAATGCCAACCAGGCGGCGAATGTGTTGGGCTGATATGGACGCTTCGGCGCATGGTATGTGGTGTGTCACCTTCAATGTACCCATAGTGTGAATGGCCAAACGTCAGTTCGTCTTTAATTATTCGTGTTCTTATCTTGAGTTCGCAATATCAGTTAAATTTTAGGTTAATTTTTGCAATAAAATGGGTATAGGTAATATGGAATTACCTTCACAGATAATATGGAATTATGAAAAGATAATTAAATAAATATTTTTCTGTAACTAATATAATAGTTATGATTATTAAATATTATTAACCTAATGTACGTGAGTTTAATAATATTTTATATATTTTTTTCCCTACTTAAGTTTCGAGAGAAACGGAATGTCTTATCGAAACGATAAGTATCAAACTGACCTTAATTCCGTTCAATTACAAATAATTTAGTTTAAATACAATTAATATAAGAGCCGAAGTTACAGGTGCAAGTGTGGAGAAATTTTCTTCATTTCTAAAACATCATCATAAAAAGAGGAGAATGCCAAATTAATCAATAGTATTGAATGTTAGTTATAAAAGCTAATTCATCTCCAAGAAAAAAAAAATTTAATGTATTTTAGAAAAAAAATGTTTCTAATTGGACTTAATTTAAATAATCTTGATGAATAATTATACAAAACATATCCACTTGACTTGCAGATCATAGGAAAATGATCAATAAGATGAAGCATGATGGAATCTGGCCCATTAGTGTAGACGTCATGAGATTTTAGTCGAGCGAGAACAGACCCGGAATAGCGACGCGGTAAGCAATTAACAGGGGTTTTCAGTAGCACCAGAGAAAACTTTGTTGATTTACCATTTTGAGATTTATATTAAGAGAACTATGGCGCTTTTTGCCACCATCACTTAGGTGCCGCCATCTTGATTTGTGGAGTATAAATTGGCGCAGTTTCCCAAATTTAATCCATTTGGGAAACTATCCCAGTAGCAGTGGACCATTGTTGGAAGCGGATAATAATTGTGGTCGTTTTAGAGAAATATTCGTATCTGTGTGAAGTAATGGAATGTTATCTTTGGATATAAATAAACGAAATAGAAAGGAATTGAAATAGAAATAAAGAAATTGAAATTTTGAACATTTTTAGTTTAAGTTATAGATTAAGTTATAGAAATTTAACAGAAACGAAGTAATTATATGAGAAACGTATATGGAAGTCTCTTATTCGATGGCCCACGGCTTATAACTTGTATGTGCTGGCTTAAGTGATTACTCTATATAATGTAACGCTCTAGGAACCCTTCGTATATTTGAATGGTCTTTCTCATCTTTAGTTAGACATCTGTAGTTTTTTCTCATTAACTGGTTAGTATACATAGATTTCGCAGCTGGTAATTAATGATACTTCTATATAATATTCATTTATTATTCGGTAATGCCACTAACACATGGCTTAATTTTAGAAATTCAATCATTATCCTACGATAAAGAACATGTTTACACTACAAATGATACAATTGCTATTTACATTTCAAAGTGGTGTTTTTATTTAACAAACACATTTTTATTAATCTCTCATATACAATTTTGTCTGCTTTAATTTATAATTTTTGTCAAATACCTTTCCCATCTCTTACTTATTTAGGTTAAAAAAATATGCTATTTCCCGTTTTCATTTTGCATAAAAAAAACTATTTTTTTTGTATTTTATTATTTTTTAAATAAAGTAATTTTTTTTGCAACAGATTTGTTGAAATTTTCGTAATGTCGTACCGCGCGTACACGGATGAAATTTCAGTCTCGCTTCTCGGAAATTTGAAGCTAAAAGTCAAATACAATGGACAAAGAATAGCAGCACGCTCCGCGATCAATTCACTAACATTTATAAGAGTTTCGAGAAAAAAAACCTTTCATTGACACGAATCCGTAAAGAAATGGATCGGTTATAAGTATGAGGAAATTAATACCAATCGGAAAATCATTTCACAAACGCGTTCACAAAGGCCTCAAGTATTTTTAAAGATATAATTGATTTTGATCGATGCCTTTGATGCCAATGTTTTCATAGTATATTATAATTTTAATATTCCACTTTGCTTCTGAAAAATTTATTTATTATTTTCATCTCAAAAATACAGTTGGTTACACTTTATATTTTTTATACGACAACAGTATTATGAGAAAAAAAATTAAAACGGAGATAAAAATAAATTTGGAACATTTAAATTTTCATAAGTAAAAATAAAATTATTTATGCCAAATCAAAATTAAATAGAAAGTTAAATAGAGAAAACATTTTGAGTAGGACAAATAAATCGTATATTAAAAAAAAAAAATTAATCAAAAATTCAATCTCAATTTTTTTTCCTTTAAAAATAGAGGAATAACAAAATACGTGTTTGAGCTAAGCGATGAAAATAGAGCTAATTTGCTAGTCTACTGGATTGAAGCTCGAGCCAGCGACCACAGGGTCACTAGACAGAAGTCATAACCATAAGACCAACAAGCTACTACTCATCGTTAATCAGCACATCCTCTTGTTCATTTCGTATAATATATCAACTTCATTCAACTGTTATTTCCTAGGGCAGATAATTATGAAGCCAGTGATCCTAACTCAAAACTGATTAATATGAATTTGGGTATTTTTTGAAATTGTTCACCAAATGATATATTGGTGTTTCTATAATCATAAAAATAAAGACAATCGCAAATGTACATCTGTGTCTCAAAAGCAAAAATTTTACGGCGCACCACAAACATGAAATAAAAACGTATATCTTTATACGTCATATATTCGTAAAAATTTCGTATACGTGGTGAAAGTAAGATGGTGAAAAGTACACTCCATATAAATGTTCTCCAATGTTTTACTAAAGCGGCACACTTCAATCCTATGTCAAATTTCTCAGATGCATTAAACCCCAGCATAATAATATTTAGACTTGACGTTCTTATTAACAAAGTGCGTCTCAGAAACTTTGCCAACCCCGCGTGATTGACGAAGTTTCCTCTTCACTCACAGCGTTCAGCAACTTCGGCGAAGAATATTGACAGGGCGGGTCTATGAATAATATCTTTAACATAGAAAAACAATTTGAGGAGCGTGTACTCATGTACGCGCGGTAGAAGTTATATTTCTTTGTAGTGATTGTCATAATTGATAATTACATATTGGTTAAAAATGTACATTGATACAGTGATACGGTGCCCTGGGAGATAATTTACATGGTAACACTTTAATGTAGTTAGATTATTCATATTTGCTTTTGATACAAATATGGTACAAATGTAACTATTGGTTTGTGATGTTCTAATTTTCAATTCAATAACCAATCATTCGTCAGATTTAGAATTGTGCATATCTATTATTGGTACTCAATTATAATGGTCGGCATTATATCCATTATTTATATTACAGGAACATTAATTTTAAGTGAATAACTTTTTGACAGTTTGATGGAAGCGCGCGTATTTTATGGTCTCGCATTCCCGCTACATGCTGCTTCCCGCTACACGCAAACCCGCTACCATTAAAATTTTACTCCCAATGCGCCAAAAGATAACAAATTTAATTGTGTTGCATCGTTGGGTGTGGGCTGCTCGATTTTATGACAATAAGACGAATAACGTCTTATATAATTCACTTATACTCGCAACACTGTAAAAAAATAAATTGATTGACTTATTCACAGTTTAATATTGAGAAAGAACTTTAACATTTAAAAATTATCATACATTTAAAAAACGCATTTTTCTTATCATTACTGTTACTCTGAATGTTATATCGACATATTATGTCATACATGGTTAAGGTAATTTTTTTGTTTTAAATTAATTTATTGTTTTCAAGACTAATTGATAAGAAATAGTTGATCCAAAAAATTATATGAAAGAAGCCATAATTCGTAATTATTAAGCTATATTAACCTATATGAAATATTTATAAAAAAAACTGCAACTGTGTACTCTGTTATATTCATTAAAAATAATAAAATAAAATATTTAATAATGGCGAAAAAATAATTTGTTAAAATATATTAAAGGCAACCTTAAAACTTCTGTAATGTTTGGTATATAAATATATGTATAAATGTAATAAACAACAGAATTAAATATTAAAATAAAGTGTAAATTACGTCAGAAAGTAAACCAATTAATCATTTCTTCTTCAAACACAGCAAAATTATTTTGTGGTGACATTATAATTATAATTTATGGAGATAAACTTTGTTTGTATGGGCTCTGAAACATGCTGATTTTTTTCAATAAAAAATGTGGTGTTAACAAAGTTTATTTCTATAAATTATAAACTAAGCAATGTTTATAAACCTATCTTTATTTATTTTAGAGTGTTTTAATGATAATGATGATAGTTTTTGAACAGGTTTTATCAATGCCTAGTGTAATAAGAAGAGTAAAAATCAATACCTAACTTTTTTAACACCAATATGGAGATAATAAATAGGTAATATTTACAAGTATAAAAAATATTGTAATATATATATATGTACATAAATATATATTTATATATATATATATCTATATATATATATATTTCTATATATATAATATATACACACATCATATATATAGAATTTATTGCAATGTGCTCAGACTGCTCAGTCATAGGCCCATCGATTAAGAGAGATAAACATAATACAAGTTTTCACCAAAAACAAACAAAAGCCCTTCTCATAGTTTAGGCGCGCGCGCCGCAGTGCATACTTCTACTTTGTGGACCTGATAAACTTTCCTCGACATTTTTTGCCACTTTTTGTTGACGTCCTTTATCCGCAAACTTTGCTGGAGGAAAAATTCGTAAATAATACGAAAAAAAACGAGCATCAAAATAGTACGCAACCTTTTGGGCGCCGCAAGCCCTCAACCCACATGACCCTGTGACGTCATCGTGTCATCCACCTTCTCCTGCATGGGGTTCAGAGCGCGGGAAAAATAACCGCTGCTAAAATAAGCCCTCCAAATATGTCGAAAGTTTTGAAAAGTTGTTTGAGGTTTCAGTATTATGATATCGTATTTTTTTATTGTATGTAATTGCCTTTTAGGAAAGGTTAATCATTTTTTATGAATATGCGGTGTTTGCTCTTCAAAAACAAGCAATAAAAACTTATATTTGAGCCTTTTTAAAACTGCAACAGATTTTTATATTAAAAAAACGAGAATTTAAAAAAAAAAGGATGAAAGCATACAAAGAAGGTGGATAAATTTTGAGTGACGCGAAATCGTAAAAAGATATATAATTGTCCATACTTAATAGACGTTTGAGCATGTAATATATGCTGACTGTAAGCCAAATTATCAATATTCGTTTACTTCAAGGAATATCGCATATCATATTCATTCATTGGCCTTAGTAGTTACTATATACTTATACCATAGTTTTATATTTTGAATAATTATTAAGTTAATGAATATGTGAACATGTTAATTTGTAACATGACTTCTTTTATCTTAAAAATGTCTTTAGGTTTTCAGGCCTTTCAGAATCTTCTGTGTGTAGTTTTCTGGGATATTCTGCCGTGTATATGTGACCCCTCTGGCCAACGTTTCGGATCCCATTGCAGGGTCCATCAGAGGTGACTTATACACGGCAGAATATCCCAGAAAATTATATACAGAAGATTAAGATCTTTTTTTTGTAATATATTATTCCCGTTATTTTCATTATGTGTTGGTTTATTTATTTATTAGGAAAAGTTAACAGAAAATCTTAAAATATTATACCTACATAATATAAAAAAATAGTTAATTATGCCAATTATGAACCTTCCACTGATGATTGTTAATGATATTAGCAAGGTGTGACAATATGAGATAATTTATGGTTTCAAAATATTTTGAGAACGAGTGAGTAGGGTGGAGTGGGACGTTGAATTAGAATAAAAGAACGAGGAATAGGAGTATATAGGAACCTAAATTGAACTTACTAGTTTTGGTGTAGTTGTGAAACTAATTTTCGTTTTATGTCCCGAATAGTCGAGGTAAAAATATCAATGTGGTTGTAATTTAAGTTAAGTGAATTTGCGTATCTGTAGATGAATGAGTTTTGTTTAGAGTTGATCTTGCAAAGAAGGAGGTAGTAAGTAGGTGAATGTTTGGTGTTTCAATTTGGGATATAAAATGATAGACGTTGAAAAGGATCACGAGTATCAAATAAGTTTTGTGCGATTTTAATAACATTACAAAGTCCGCTATGTTTCTACGGCAAGTTAATGTCTGTATGTTTAAGAACTTTTCAGCATCTTTATTGCTAACATGAGATTGAAAAGAGCGGAAAGTTAAGGTACTTTAAGAATCTGTATTGGACGCTTTCAATTCTGCTCTTATGTACCTACTGTGTAGCTTGAGTTCCATACTTGAGAAGCATGTTCCAAAATACTTCGAACATTTGAGAAATGTAGTGTCTTGAAAGTGTTAAGATCTATAATCTGCTTACTGTGCTGTTGTATCGTAAATATTCCAAGATCTATGAAATTGTATACTTATAAAAATGGTTGTGAGACAGAGCGCAGAATAAGGTAAGCTTTAGAAGAGAAACGGGACCCAGGAGCTTGAGAAGACCTAAAATATTATGGATCAATAATATTTTATTTAAAATAACTAATTACCAAATATCCTTCATTAGACAATTCATTTTTAATTTTGTTAAATCTGTAAATTGTTCAATTTGGGTAATGATATGCCCATGCATAGCGTAACAGACATAGAAAAGCATGCATTTTATATTCCTATTATTACAATTTAATTATATTTTTATGTAGGTATATTATTAGCTTTGATTGATTAGTAAATTATTGATTGAATAAATAAAATGAATTTTTAAAAATCAATATAATAAATAAATGATTCACACAGAAAAATACTAACTATTTAAAAAAAATGTGAGAAAGGATGTTTGCCGAATGAATTTATATTTTGTACGATCCAAAAAAGGTTGGTATTTTCTGTTTGAAATTTCGGAATGTGAAGGAAGGTAAATACCGAATGAAGCATTCGGTGTTTTATTTACGGACCAATCTATAAAATGTTGAAAACTTTGAAAGGGTTGAGAGGAAAAGTTATAAATGCAGATTTCGCCCTTCTCTGGAGAAGGATTTGGGTATTATTTTGCGAAACCGAAAGCTCGGTAGTTTTGTGAAAAGTTCTTTACATTTAAATATCATTTGATTTTTTCTCTCTTGATGTACTGGACCGGAAAAAAATATTTAAGAAAAAATTACTGCCATCATATTTTCTATAAAGTAAATGAAAATAATTAGCTTTAAAAAGAGGAAAAAACAAACAAAACCACCTCTACACAATTGACGAAATTGAGATAAACGTAATTTTTTTTAACGCAGTGATTTTCAAACAAATACGCTGTTAACTAAGATAAATTATAGAAGTATCTCTTAGACAAAGCTATTTATATGGAAAACGTTTATGAAATTAAAACTTCACCAATTTCACCGTTGGAAAATGCTTAATAATACGCTTTTAATAAAGCTCTGAACTTGCAACTGTAGACCATATAGGCCAATGTTCGATATTAATTTAGCAAATTTTTTGAATGCAGAAAACTGAAATAGAGGTAGGCAAGTGAAACAAAAAATTGCCCATGTTATAATAGACTCCAGTTGTTTTTCTACTTAAAATGTGCAAAAGCAAGAATGGATGAGTTTTGAGCAGCACGGCGTAGTAAATTACGTTGACCATAGAATCCTAGCCCTTTTCACTTATGCGGTAACTTATATTTCGTATTAATTGTTAATTTTTAAGATTATTTTCAATTTTATATTGATTTTAAAATTTCTCAACCACAAAAGAGGTTTTCGGTAACACGTTACCTATAGTACATTAAATATTAGTAAATTTATTAAAATATTCATACTTTGTACTGTAATGTCACTCTAGGGCCATCTCTTAGTGTCAATAATGACCTCTTAATAGTCTGTTTGTTAAAAAATAAAATAAAATAAATATTATTAAATGCTTTAAATTATTAATAAAATATTATTGAATTATTATTAAATATTTTAATTTTGTACTTTAATGAAACATTAGCACTATCAACTAGGGTCACTCATGAATATATTAATCTTTAAAAAATGTAAAAATACAAACAGATTTTAATTGACTATGAGGCCTACCCTTTTTAATTTTCTTTAATTTCATCCTGCTGTATAGGTCGAAATTTTTAAATTTTTATTTTATTAAATGTACGTAATAAGGTTATTGTTTTTCCTGAAAAATTCTCTGCCTACTTATTTTCCAACACTAATAATTTAAAAATATGAAAACAGTTCCATTTTAATAGAGAGAAACCGTCATAAGCTTTACACGAGCGACAGTCGGAATGATTTACAACTGTTTAAATCTGTTTTCTAAGAAGAAACTGAACCGCAAGTCATAATAATTCACTGTGCATAACAATGAAATAATGTTAAATAAAAACACAGAAAATTAATAAGGAAGTATGAAAACTTTTAAAAATATAACTTTTGGTAGATTCATAACTCACGGGTGATTTTGTGTTAACTATTGTTTATAGAACTCTACGAAAGAAAATTATATTAATAATTTTTTTAGGTACAGGGGATACGTAGTAATTTTGTAATCGGTGACACTTGAAACGACTCTTCAATAAAATACCGGAGCATATCAAGAATATCACCCAACCTACAAGAATAGGAAGGGAAATAAGGAAATTTCTACTAAATAACTTGACTCTGGAAATTAGGCAAATCACAGTGCCTCTAATCGTTGGCTTCAATGTGTTTTTATTTTTATTTTTAGCTGTTCCATGATTTTCTATTTGCCTAGATCTAGTGATTCATAGTGTTGATGTTCATGTTTTTTTAGTATTTCGTCTCATTACTAAGTTTATTTTTAAGTTTTATTATGTTCATATAAAAGTATTATTTTTTTATTTTGTTCGGTCATTCAACAGGGAGACACAATCGCTTGGCAAGACAAAATACAAAAAAAAATTAGTCAAATGTCTCCCACAATTAAAGGATAACACAGATAGGATCCTATGTACTTATACAAGAAAATGGAAAAGAAACATGCCGATAAGCTGTATAAGGCTTGGCACGATCTATTATAATAGAAAATAATGTTTAATTTAAAAAATAAAAAAATTGTATATTGAGAAAAAACATGCAGAAAAACCTTTTAACTTACTTCTCAAAGAGAATTTTTATTTCTAATTGAACATAAATTATTTCATAAATTTTCTAATGTAGTATTTCAGGTTACTCACTGTTTTGTTATTGCTATTAGCATCAAATTACCCAAAATTTATTGTAGACCTTTATGACAACACAGTGAAATCACGGTAATAATGATATTTATAATTTATTAACTGGATTTTACTTTTGAGAAAACATATATTACCAGTTCCGGATTGTAGAGAAAATGAAAAGATTTTTTAAATTATAGAATTTCTTAAAGATGATGCTTTTGTTCATTATATTGAGATTGATACTGGTGCTGAAATAATAATTTATGTACCTTTTAAAAATGAAGCATTAGGTACCCTTTTTTGTTTCTATTTTTCTTCATTCCTTTTATCTTAATAAGGCTGGGGGCCCATCGTTTAGACAGTACTATTCCATTGCTCTCTATCTTGGGCTGTTTCGGTCACATGGAGCCACCGAGTTTCAAGTTCAATCTTGATTAGACACCCGTTTTAACGAATTAGTCACCAAAATTAGTTTTTTTAAATGAAAACGCATGTCATTGTAGAATTAGAACATGGTTTGTTTGTTATTTGAAACAAATTACTTAAATCAATTTAAAATATATAAGCAGTAAAATCTATCAATCTAAATAATATAATATAACATTATATTTGGGCGTATAGCTCTGAATGCTGGATATTGAGTAAAAAAGACGAAATGTCTCTCCTTGTATTTGAAAGAAAAATACTCAAAAAATATTCGGTCCAATACAGTTAGATGAAATTTGGAAAATACGATACAACGAAGAGATCTATTATATTTACAATGAGCCCAACATAATACAATTAATCAAAATAGGGAGGCTGAATGGGCAGGGCATGTAGAAAGAATGAGTGAAGAGAGAATGCCAAAAAAGATTCTCCCACAATGCTCCAAGGTAGACGCAGCTTTGGTGGACCCAAACTTCGATGGCCGTTTGAAATGTAGCAAGACGTGAAAACTACAAGCATCAGATATTGGAGGAGTACATGTCAGGATGGAGGAAGATAGAGAGGAATGATGGAGGAGATCAAGGTCAACAATGAGCTGTGGAGCCATTAATGGTGATGGCTATATTTATATATGGCTATATGGCGATATAGGTATGGCTGTTCACCGGTAAGAAAAAGTTCATATTTTGTATCTCAGTAGTGACCAAATAATATTTAACTGTCCTATTTTTCTTATGTTACTATTAGGAATTTTTATCTCTTTTAAAAAATGCTGAGAATTGAATTTTACAAGTATAATTAATATTGATTTAAAACGGAGTGATAAAGTAATATATAAAAAACGTAAAGTATTTGTAATAAAGTATCTAAATAAAATAATTTATTTCAAATATTTTGACTCATTAGGGGAGAATAATAAGAAATCCAAAAATATAAAGTAACTCCTTTAAATCGTATCAAACCATTTTTTCCATTACCGGTTGTGATGAATTTAACCTGCCAACCTATTACAAGAAATAAGAAATAAAATAATAATTATATCGAATATCTCCAAAAGAACTATTTAAGATTAATTTATTACTTGTGTTGTGAGAGTCACGACTGCGCCACTGACGACAGGACGTCGATTCAAAAAAATAATAATATTATTCGTATTGGAGAAAAGTTTCACTACACCCATGTAGACGCGTAAATAGATGTTGGCTCGTGATAGGCCTGATTTGTCACATGATAGAAATTAACCAATGAGATCTTTGGTGGAGGGGGAAGCTTCTAGAAGGAATTTCCGATGGAAAAAAGTTTATAAGTAGGTGTTGGAGCGTTAACTCGAGAGTTTTTGAAGGGATTTCAACCGTTAGGCCACGCTCGTTTTGTTTGTTTCGCGCGTTTTTTTCGGTATCTGAGATATAATTTCCAAAGCAATTGGTTTCGGTATTTAACAATCAGTTACGAAAGCATCCAAATTCTTCGCTGTTATAGTGTCAAAATGTCAGTATTAAAATATAGGATTATTACAAATGCCTGCGTTTTGACGCATTTTCGAAAGACAAACAAAATTTTATCTGTTATGACGCCATCATACAAGCGTCAATATAGAGCGAAATAATTAACGTCTGGTTTATAGTCGAAATTTAGGGATGCGTTACTTTGTCTTGTGCTTCGATTGTTTTAAAATCATTTTTGAATTTAAATCGGGATCTCATTATTGGAATAAAAACAGTTAGGATTCTTTTAAATGTATTTATAACCATCGAGAGAATGAAGAAGAGATATGTGCCAAATGGGAAGCTGGAGGAACAAGATTCACACTTATGCAGAGTCTGGAGGAAGGGCCTTCTGAGCTACGGATTCAAGCCACTACAAGATTTCAGGATGAGTACCTTTTTAGTCTATATAATAGTATTGTTAAACTGTTTCTAATTGTTCTAAAATTTTTCTAAAGCAAATTTATCTACAGTTAATATCGAAGTAGGCAGTATATTCTTAGGAAAGATACATATTTAATTTCATTAAGCATAATTCAAATCATTTGAAAGAGGATTTAAAATGTAGTCGAATTTGGTTGTTTTGAGATTGCGTCGTTCGACCCCTGGGAGACGTTCAATCATGAGGACAAAAATCCATAATTACGTGCATATTCTCTATATATAAAGAACTGGTTCTAACTAGAGAATTTCAAAAAGTACAGATGGGTCATTCCTCAATGGGGCGAAATTACACCTGTACTTGATTGAAGGAAGTAACTTCTAGGTGAGAGCGCTGTAGTTGCGAAATAGTTAATTCCGACTTGTATGAATATGAGAAGAGACAGTGTTTGACTGAAAGCGGTAACCAATTCATTTTTAGATTCATTATAAATAATGCAGTTAGGATTGAAATAACAAGACTCGTCTTGCGATGGCATCGTTCAGTTTTGGTGGTAGCAAGCATGGAGTATAAAGACCATGATATACGTCCGACAATGGGTTTATAAGTAAGGCTTTATATACCTAAAAGGAGACTGCCCGAAATAACTCATTAGGTATGACGTTTGGTCCGAAGTCTGTGTTGTTGACCCCCGGAATTAGTTCGGCGTGATTTCTGATGGATCAGTTATACTAGAACAACCAAGAGTTATCCAATATATTTTAGATTCATTATAAATAATACAGTTAGGATTGAAATAATATGACTATGGAGTGGAAAAAGACAAGAACCAATCTATTTTAATCCCATTATACGTAATTCAAATCATTTGAACGCAAGAGAGGGAGCGAATGAAGTGGGTTGATTGTTTTGGGTTTGCCCCGCTTTTTGCCAAGGAGACGTTCAATCATGAGGACAAAAATCCATAATTACGTGCATATTCCCTATATATAAAGAACTAGTTCTAACTAGGGAATTTCAAGAAGTACAGATGGGTCATTCCTCAATGGGGCGAAATTACACCTGTACTTGATTGAAGGAAGAAACTTCTGGGTGAGAGCGCTGTGATTTCGAAATATTTGATTCTGACTTATATGAACGGGAGGGAGAGAAAGTGAATCGGGTTATTAATTATGCGCAACCGATTCAGGATACACCCCTGAATATTGCGATTTCGTTCGGACGTTAAAAAATGTTTCAACGATATTTGAAATAAAGTATTCCCGTTATCTACACGAATTATTTTGCTCAGATAACTCGTTTAATTATTGTATAAATATAGTCACATGGTCATAGGAAGTTGGTGAGGTAGATTTATTCACTACGCTTTGGATATCTATGAATGTATTGACACATGGTTAATATATTCTGTTCACGTAGAATGTTCCATTGGTTAAACATACTTGTCTTCATTCTACGAGGAGGAATTCACATTTTCATTTACCAAGAAATTATCTTTATACTCCACAGAGGATAAATTGCAATAATCAGCTTTAAACTAATAACCAACATTCTTCTAGACGCAAGGACCCCTAAAAAGAATTAGATGCCACTATTAATATCTTCCAACTTAATCTTTTAGACGCAAGTGATCCCTAAAGTTTTGGTATACCTTGGATTTACATTTTCCTCGGAATGCTGACGATTTGTCGAGGCAATGGAACATACTACGTGGCTATATCAAGATTTAGCTTCGGGTTGTTTATCAAGGTAAAGGAAACGCCAGAGAAAATGTATAGAAGGAAGTTTTTCATGGCATTTTAGGGGCGGGACGATGGGGCCCCTTTACGCGGAAACCGAGGATATGTCATTACCCACGGACATCGATCCTCCTTTCCATAGATTCATTTTTAAAAACTTGTTAAATAAATTCCTAACGAGAAAAGTGAAGTTCTGTTAGCGACAGACACCACATACTCGGAAGTAGACCTATTTTCAAATTATTAGACTCTCGGTTTGCAGATAAATACAGTTTCTACCAAGATAACCAATCCAGAGGCGAATCACTGAAACAATCTGATTATGTGTTTTTCTCCAAACTATAAATTGTATACAGAAGCAGCCAACAAAAGTAAGCAAATTTAAAAACAAAATGATATGTAAATGTGCCTTTTCTTTCAGATATTTTACGGTTCTGTTATGGTTAGTTATTCCAGTAAATGTAAACTCTAAACAATAAATTTTATACGTATTGTAGTCAAGTCCGAATTAAAATTATAAGTATATTATTATCTTTGTATGTGTAAATATAGAATTTCCAACACGTTTTCTGAAATATTAGGGTTGCCACGTGCGTCACAATAGAGGGGGAGTTATAGACTAAAGACGATATCACGAGCCAATAACTTAGACGTTTCTATAGTAATTGAGTGAGAGTATAGTGATTTATTTATTTATAAATTAGGAAAAAAAACGACATCATGAGCCATTTAATAGATAATCTAGTATAGAGAGATATCCTGGTAAACTAGGATAAAAGCCATTAGGTAGTATTTGCATTTAGAATGAAACTTGCGGTAACTTAATAGGATTTTGATATTAATTAAACATCGATAAGAAACATTACGACCGCATCGCGTTCTTACAAAATAATCCTTTCAGTTCATTCAAAACGGATAATTCTAACCTTTTATCTACGTAGAGATACTTATAGGTTATTATCTATTTTATAATGTGTATTTCGGAACAGTACGATCGAGATCAGTAAGAGTATTTTAGGTTGCGTATCTGAATTAGAACTTATATTAGATGGTTTATTGATTTCGGTTAAATTTAAAAAAAATTTTAGTTGGTAGCTTCGGTTCGGTGAGCCAAGGCTCAACCACCTTATACACGGTTAGGTCAGGTTTTTCACACGGTTATACCTTTATTGCGTACTCACTGGTAAGGAGAAAAAAATATTGCCGGCAAATTCGAGAAATAGTGGTAATATTTGAATGACAAAAAGAAAAACTTAATATTCGAAGAAATCTGCGTATTCAAAATCAAACCCATATAAACGAAGTTTTTATTATACTCCCCTTCTCATTTACTAGTGGAAACTGGTTTGGCGCTTAACCTACGCGTTGGGCTTCGGTCGGGCGACGCTATGAAAGGGAGTAATAAAAATTTTCCAAAAATCCAAAATTATACAATAATCAGGTTTAGTGTCTACCAGATGCGTCGAAATATTTTCATATACTATAATTATTATTTTTTTAACGAAAATTTGATAGATCTTCCTAATCGTCGCCACGAGTCTGCTTGCAAAGTTTCAGCTCGATTGGATCACGAGAAAAGGGTTTAAAATCGATCCAAAGTTTTGGCGTCAAAGAAACAAACAGACAGACTCCACGAGTTAATATAGGGGGAGTAATAAAGCATAATCCAGCGCTAAAAGACGGATAAAAAAGTCTATTTAAAAATAATAATTTGCATTTTGTAGACAAAAATGTATAAAAGAGTACGTCTATTTTTTCAATTTAGGTTTTGATGTTTGTTTCGCGACTGGAGTTCTCCCCTACTTAGGGTTACCAGTGGCAGACGCCAGGGCGTGTTACTGTTAAAGTGTAGATGGTGTTGCACTGTACCACCCACACGCACCTTGGAATAAAAGAAGACTAGGTGCAATAAAAGCATGATGCGAGACCTCTGGAATTCTGTGCAACCTTTATCCTGTCTATTCATAGAACTTTATGCTGATATAAAGAGAAGGAATGCAGGCGGAAATTTCTTTATAAAGATTTTCACAAAGGCCTTTGCATACGTATATTTATAACTGTGATCAAGTATGTACGTTTTACACGGAAAATAAAGGCGAGATATATCGGCATAATGAGAGATTTTTAGAGCAAGTATTTCTGTAAATTCCCTTGATATGACAAAAACTTCTCTTACCAGGTGTTCTGTGTTTGATTCCGTGTGAGCTTGCGGTACATTTATGTTACTTTGTAATGTAAGTGAAAGTGAGTGTAATGAAAGTGTAAAAACCTGTAGTTGGGTACATTCGTCTGTTGCCGTATTCATTCCCGGATTCCCGGTTAGCTTACGGTACATTAATGTTGTTTTTCAAGCCGATAATTGGGTCTGTTTGTCTGTTATAGCAATAACATGAAATAAAGTTAGAAAATGCATTTATTCCAGTGCATTAGATAACGTATAATCAACTACGAGTCGATGATATACGAATGGACAAAGTTAAGTTTGCGGCTACTTTAAAATAGTTTTTTCATATTCAACTCTTTTATAAAATACTTGGTGTTTACTAAAGAAGAGTGTACATAAATTGATGAAGGTTTGCTATTGCGTTTCATCTATAAAAACCGTTACATCGAACACATGGGATGTTACCGTTTTAGTGTTTACGATAACTATGAGGTCCTGTATTAGATTTCAATAACTTTTTGAAGATGTTGAAAGTATAAATCTCGTAGACACCTCGTTATATTGGACTCAAACAAAAAATTAAAAAAAACATAAGTGTCAGTTAGTTGGTGTTTATTATCAATTAGGTGAGGTAAAATATATATTTTTTAATTTCTTATGAAAATTGAAAATATGTGTTTAACCAACCTTCATTTTTTAATGAAACCCTGCATATATACTTATAAACTCATGAATGTATGAGATTAATAAAGAAAAATCCTTAAATACACTGTAGTAATATATTATACAAATTATAAATTGTATAAGTAAATACCTTCATAAATTCTGATTTATTTATTGTTAATAATATACGTCCTGATTTGGGCTTTTAAATCATAAAAAAGTGTAGCTATCTAAGTACACAGAAATAACATGACAAAATATGAAATAATATTAACACTATAAGTACAAAAAGTTGTCAGAAAATACAATATATAAACAGTAGATACAAAATAAGAAAGTATTTAAAAAATGAGAATATTTAAACAAGACAAATATAACACATAATAATCACATATACAGGAAAAATATAAATTATATGTGTAGTAAACGAGCATTAAATATATCAATTGAACTATGTTGGTTACCTAGGCGATCTGTGCAATGCCGAATTCATCTTATCTTGAAGTAATATCATCTTTTGACAGAACAGGTAATAGAGAAAAAGGAAAATGAAACCATTGACAAGGATAATAGAATAATATGTTTACAGAGCAACATTTTATTTTGAGATCTCATAAAATATTCAATTCAATTTGCGACGTGGGAGACGCGACCCCTGAAACTGCAAATAGTGTCGTTTTATTTGTGAAGTCTTGCAAATATTCCCAGCGGTCTATCAGTACAGAATGGAACCAAATCACTTGTGGTGCATGCTCCATTGTGCTGTGCCAAACTGCAATTGGATCACGGTATACCGAGTACAGGATAGTAAATAAAAATAACATTTTTAAACCAATGATAAAATGGAACATTTTGCATATTGGACTGATGTTTTATATATTTTTTTAAAAGCATGTGAGGCTTAAAACACATCACATTGATATTCAAACGGCACATTCAAATGTCCAAATTCTCTCATTTTCATTGTATTTGCATGTTTCGCCCCAAAATAAGAATAATCCTAAAGCAAATTAAAAAAAACATTTTAAATGAATATATGTATAGAAAATATACTTCGGAAATGATCCCTGAAATTCAATGCCGGTAGATAATTAATTAATTAATTAAGCTTCAATGACCGCACAGGAAATCATTAAATTAATAATTATATATAATCAATAATTGTTTGTATTTCCATCTTATACATATTTTTTTGATGTAGTCAGTTTAATACTTCACGTGTCGAAGAGATATTCTGATACTCAAAAAAAAATTTGTAATACATAAAAATCATAATTAAACTCATGTAGAGGCTATTAATTAATTATTTTTACACAATAGGTAATATTTTTCACACAAATTAATGAACAACATGAATAATCTCTACAATGTTAAAATCAAATCTATCAATAATATGACTCTATGTTTTCAGTTTTAATCAATGTGTATATCTATATTTATAAACATAAAAAATAACAAATTATATTATTGATGGATTTTGCGATAACATTTTAGAGATAATTCAGGTTTAACTCACGTAGAGGTAAAAAAGTTAATGTCTTTCACCTCATTTTTCAACTGATTACATAATATATTATATTTGAATTTTGAGACATCTACTTTTTTACGTTAGAAGTAATCAACTTTTTCATTACATTTTTCATGTTTCACAAAAATTCCTAGTAAATATTAAAACAAGTTATTCATTTTTAATACAATATCTTTTTATTTATAAATCTAATTTCACAATCAATCTATCCCTTACGTTTTTGAGGCAGTATTAATTTTCGTTTAGTTGATAATGTAATATTTATATTTCTAATATTATAATTTTATATGATAATTTTTATATTACTTGCTCACTTATTTAACTGCTAGTACTGTAACAGAACTAATCTATGATACAATTATATGTATTTTTAATGAAATTTAAAATAAATTAAATATTATTATTAAGTTCTGCAAGCTAAGTTTTATTTTAAATGTGACAGCTATTTCGGGTTAAGAGGTCATTATCAAACAGTGGACATATATACCAGTGAAATAGACTTATTTATAAGGTTTAAGTTATCCCTTCCCCTATGGATAATTAGATGTTTTTGGAGAAACCCTTTATTAAGATTTTTTTCCTACGCACTTATCATTAAAGATTCCTTGGTTTATAGAATTCTGTGATATGCTTGCTATCAAAATTTTCCGTATTCTGTAAGTGATTAATTGAATTACTTTGAAAGCGCCTCTATTTAGTTGTTCTTTGTTGATGTTATTGAAGTATATTGCTAATAAACTTAAAAAATCAAAATAGATGTCTCATTAGTTTTTTTCATTCATTTTTTTTCCTTTGTCTATAATAGAATTAATTAACACCATTATTAAATTGTAAACATTTAATTATTACTATTACTTAATTTTAATTGGCAATAAGATTGATTCACAAATGTTATATAAATAATTAATATTCTTGAACACTATAGTATACTACTGGAAGAGCACTGTCTGCTATAATAGAGTAAATTACTAGTGTAGCAGGCAGGGCGTCAAATCAATTAAGTGTTTACTTGCTGCCAAGACATTCAGCAACAATGAAAAAAGCTTACTTTAATTTTGTAAACACTGTAAACACTGTAAACATTGTAAACATTTGTAACATTGAATTGAAAATCGGACTATTAGTGACATCTGCAGTTATTTAAGGGGAAAGAAAAAGCTTTGGTTGCCGGCTGCGCTTAGGATTGTTGCAACACATATACGAAACATGCCGTATAATTTAAATATATATAATTTCCAAAATTTAGTAGAAATGATATTCTAATTTATATAAATTAACTTTGTAAACACCACTTATTTATTGAAAAAAATTCCACTTGTTTCGAAGCCAATGGCTTCTTATATTCATCATCATCAAATAAGTGGTGTTTACAAAGTTAATTTATATAAATTATAATTATGTCACCACAAAATAAATTTGCTATATTTGAAGAAGAAGATATGGTATTCTATCATGGGTGGAAATGGCGAACGTTACATTGTGTAAAGTAATCACTTAAGCCAGCCGTAGGATATCGTAAGCCCTATGAACACCCAAAGACTTTCCCTTAAATATATAATTTCGTCTCTGTGAGTTATCTATAATATATTGATTGATTAAATATTATTTTAATTTATAATAAATCAAGTTTATTAATAATATAATAAATTATTAATTAACTTGATTTTGGGTTTCTTAAACATATTAAGAAGTGGAGAGAAGATCATTTTTGTTGATATTTAATACAGTTTTTTTTGGATGATTTGCGCGTTTATTGATTTTAAGTTGTTCAAGTAAATTATATTATAATTTATATATTATATTGTAGTTATATTGTATATAGTGAATACACGAATAACTTATTTTGTCCGTCAAGGGAGTAACATTCTGTAACTCCCAGGACTGGAATAGTTCACGAGGGAGTAACAATCGGCTACTCTCGACTACAGCTGCTTGTCGTATTAAGCCGCTGTGGGCATTTTGTGGCTCCCCAACTCTATTCGTATTTGGACTAACATGGTTATTGTTGTCAAGCTGAGGTCAAACCATAGGATTTCAGCTCACGTGTGTCGCATTCATACGATTCGTTGGGACGTGTGGCTGAATCATTCAGCTCATGTGACTATATTATATAATATATATATATTATATATATATATATATAATATTATATATATATATATAATATATATATATATATATATCTATATCTATATTATCCTATATATATATATAGCCTATAGATCTAGTATATATATACTATATATACTCTATCTCTATAGATATGTGTGTGTATTGGTAAGTAACTATGTGTTTAAATTTTGGAGGTTTGCAGCGTTGTGATGACGAGGCTTCGTACATAACAGAAAAAAAAAGACCAAACTGGAAGTCTACTAGGACGAGGCTTGAAACTCGAAATTAATTAAAAATAAACAATATTATCAATAAAATGTTGAAAATCTAACTAAAAAAAGCATTATGAACATTTAATAATATTAAATAAATAAAGAAAGCTTCTCTCAGGTAGATAATTTCAATAGCGTAGTTATGTACAAAAAGTTTAAAAAAAAATTTACAAACCCAAAACATATATAAATTGATACCAATTTTGTTTATAGGGAAAATTTTTATAAGTATTGATAAGATTTTCTTGTTATCTTTACAGTGTATTTAATATAGTCATTAATACTTCGAGTAATTTCAGTTATTAATATATTCAACACCCCATCATCGTATATTTACAAATTAATACTAACTGCTAAAATAAAATCATATTAGAACCTAAGGCAGCTTTACATTATTACGAAATTATATTGTTATTGTTTTAATACAGCGCGTAAAATATTATACGTATATGTGTTATATGTCTAAATTCTCTAAAATTAGTAATATCGCAGATAGATAAATTACGATTCCCTGAAATATTGAAAATTGTGTTGGCACCTCTGTATTTCAGGAGCTCTACTTCGAATAATCTGTATGTTAGAGGCCAAACTTTAAGGCAAATCTCTACTTCAGCTGAAGGAAACGTATATATATCCGATACTCAATTGCCAGAGGAGTCAATTAGCAGGCATTTGCGGTGGTGGATCCATGCTTTTGGATCTACCACCATCCTCAGTGTCTGCCATCCGAAATAGGCTAACAAAGCGCAGCGTTTCAGAAATTTTGTTTAAAGAAATCATATCAATTACTTCTAAACTTCTAAACAATTTTTAATTTTAATTACTTGTGTAGCACTTAAAATATAGGACTGTTTAAAGTACAGCAGTGGTGCTTTATAAACTATCCATTATATTTATTCCTGTGCACATTCAATACATCTTATGTAAACTCTTACCCATTGAACCTACTCATTCAATGATTCCTAAACCAAATCTTTCACTGATTACAGTGCCAAATCTTACGTTATTTTTCTTCCTTTCGAATTTTGTAATATATCATTCACTAGTTGACATCATATGATACCCGGAAAATTGGGAAGATAATGTGTCTCTATCGTAATTGGTATATTAATTGATGTTCATTAGCTCGATATATTTCTACTTCAGTAGACATAAACATTCATCTTCTACTTCAGTAGATATAAACATTCTCTCATCCAAGGATTGTTAAAATTAACAATGAATATTTATGACTATCACGTTACCATCAATTTAAATATTCAAATTAATGCGAAAATAAAATTGGAACAGGTCCTAAATTTAGTACTCTTTGTGACTGATAAATGAACCAATATTCCTCATTTGTCGATTTATTATCTTGTTTTTATTTATTATTTGCAGTAATTAAAAAACATCATACATATATAATACCACGTAAATAAGATATGTTATTGAAAGTTAATCATTTAGGCAGACAAATAGATTATTGGTGTTATGTTTCCATTAGCTATTTTAAATAAATGTCTTTTAATTAATTAATTTATTGTTTTAAATATCAATAAATCAATATACATATATAAAGAATCCCGTGTTTGCCTACCCGCCAAGTTTTCTCCACAACCAGTCACAATCACCCACCGGTGGTTATGGTGGTGGAGAGCTCTTAGTGTCACTCGACATCGAAAATATGCGAGTTTGGTGTGGGTGGCTGTGCGTGGGTGGGAGTGAGTGACGAAAATGTACTTTCTATCACATTGTTTTGTTATGGGAAGGCCGTAAATGCTTAAGATTATTTCAAAATAGGTGCGCCGACTGTGTCGGTGAGTCTAGAAGGTTCTGGAAAAACCTGCTCTAGAAAGTTCTAGAAGGAGAAGATTCTAGAAAATTAAAAAAAAAAGTTCTATAAGGTTCTAAACTGAGTGGTGGAATGTGTCGGTGTGCTTGAAGGTTCCTGTACATTTAACGAATTTCTTGAAATTTCTGGAAGGAGAATGTTCTAGAAGGTTCGCGAAAGTTCTATGACGATCCAAACAGTTTACTAAAAATCTAGCCGCGCGGGCACAGCTAGTCAATATAGAAAAAGCATTATATAACTTACTGCTGTCTGTTTTTCTTCTTAAATTTATAATTTAAAATTATAAATAGTAATCGATCGTCTAGTATCTGAGATTTTATCGTGAAATGTGTGTATATTAAAAAAATTAAAATATACTTAACACTTTTTTAATTACTACACTATTTAAAATATTCAAAATGTATATTTTTTTAAAAAGAAGTATAAAATATTACGTATAAAAATAATGAAAAGATTGTTTTATAGTAATAAAACAAATTGAATATCCAATAAATCAATGAAGACACATTATTATAGATTTTTTATTTTTATTTTTGTCATCTTTTCTTTGTTCAAAATAGCCTCGAGCCCTGTACAAGATGGGAGTCGCCTTGGTAAAATATAACAATATATCAAATACCACATCTATTTATCTTTCAGCCCACTTTTGATATTTCTCGAAAAATACGTATAATATTTCGACATCGAACATTTCCCACTCGGAATTTCTGCGATCCGTAGAACTCGGCAGATATACAGTGTATGTAGGTGTATATAATATATTTTCTCAAATCAAATTTCGCACTTGAGGTTTTTTGCGTTTTTCGGTGTAAGATAATACAAGCGAGAGATAAATCGAACAGTGTTCCAGAAAGGAAGTTCCGATTGACTCAATTTGAAGTAAAGAGCATTCGAAGAAAAACATCGCGATCTTGATCGTGAACATCGTTTTATTTCTTATTCATCTTCTCATGAATTTCAATTACTTGCCTCCTTTTGAACAGTACCTTTTCCAACACTTGTAAACATTTTTTTATGCAAAACAATCTCGATAGGATGCTGCCTTTATTACGATTAAGTACAACATTTAAATTATTTTGGATGATTTATTAAGCTGAAGAAAATAATTTACGATCAATTCGTATACAATAATCACTGAATTTGTCGCGAATATTGTAAATAAATATGTCATAAGATATATCAACAGTGTGACTCAGATTCAGGTGAAACATTCTAAATAATTATATAATTTAAAATTCATATTATTTGATCAAAATAAGTTTGCTTAAGGGAAAAACAGAATATTTATATTACTTTATCACCACGCCTTTGGATGAGATTTTAGTCTCCAGAACAGGAATTCTAGAGAACTCTAGAGATAGAGTCTAGAGATCTTTGGTATACGAAATATGCTCCTGTTAAATTCTTCTTCAAGTAGACTAGCCTCGAGATTCAACAACTATCTCTTGCGTGCAAGGTATGGTTTGATAATTATTTTGACTTGCTTGACGCTTTTCATTTGTTAAAAGGGATACTTCAAATCACAGATTGGTAATATTCCCTTCACCCGGTGTATTAATTTGAACATCCACTGCAGTACTTAAAATATAACAGATGTTTATTGTTACTTTTAAATGTATTATTTGTGCACACGTCTTTCTGTACGTCACACATAAAAAAAATTATACATTTCATTTGAGTGGCGAGACATTTCTTTAGAAATTTGGATATGAGCTTTCTGTTCTAAGAGTATGTTTTCTAAAACGTAAAATTTATTTGGTAGTAAAAAATTAGTTTTAATACATATTATATTTGGTATTGACGGAGTTTTTGATTTCAAACATTTCTAAATTATCTAATCTTACGGCTATATTATTTATGTGTTTTACTGCCGTTTTCTTTTCTTAAAAAGTGTTAGTTATTTCAGATTAAAAGTTACGTCCTGCAACAAAGTCAACATCAAAAATAAATTATTTCTTCCAGCGTAACGATGTATGCAATACCTGGTTCACCATATAAGTATATTGATACATTGATAAAAAAAAACTTAAGAGTTGTATGAAAAATGCGGAAACCAATTCTTTACGCTTCGCGGATGACATGGCTATATATTATGAGGCTAGCATCCACACAAGAGGACCTACAAGAGTAGAAAAATTCATTCAAAGAGTTCGCTCAAGCTGGGGTGGAGATTAGCACTGCCAAAACAGAGATAATGGTCATAAAAAGAGGCCAAAAGCAATGCTCGATCATTACGCATGGCGCCAAACATAAGCAAGTCGATATATTCAAATACTTTGGGGTGGAATTTTCTAGAAATCGGAGAGGGGAAAGTGAAATAGAACAATTGGAGCTGCGGCCAGCGTTTTACTTTATATATATATATATATATTGCGGTTATAAGAAAATTGGAGGTAAGTGTCAAGACACAACTGAATTTTTTCAAATCTGTAGACTAATCCGCCCTAAAATATGGTAATAAAATTTGGATCCTAACGGAACGAGTGAGAGCAAGAATTCAGCGAGTACTCTAAGGGAAGAAAGCGGGAGTCACATTGGTTGACGGAGTGAGAAGTGGCGATATCAGGCACACACTTGCCACGATATCCCCACTCTTATGTGAGAATTCCCTAATATTCCCAGTCGTACATAGAAAAATCACAAATGAGGTGGCTTGGACATATTCTAAGAACGCCAGATTAGGTACCCTTTTGGAAGCTCCGAAGAAAGGTAAACGATGGGTCGCCCTAGATAAAATTGGAAGAAAGTTGCTTGTAATTAATTAGAAACAAGTGTACGAAAACAAAATGGTTCTTTACTGGTTAATACGGAAGTACCTTGTAGAGTTTTTGAACCCCTAACCATACTAAAATAAGGGAATGAAGATGAAAATGATGACGATGATGATTAAAAAACAATTAAGCTGCATAATTTCATATTTTATAACTTGCATTTACATGATGAAAATAAATTATGTTTTTGAATATTTCAAATGATTCGCTTTTTGAATCACCCGGTCTGTACGCAGAATACTTCAACATTAGTTGATTAATTACGTCTCTGTGGGGTTTCTCGTAGATGTATAAGATTATAGGGCTCTGGTGCTCTTAGGGATGTATAATTATTCTTAATTATTGCGGAAATTCGATTATAATAAATGGGTCACGGATGTGCTGAAGACTAGTGTGTAAGGAAGATTGAGAACCACTTCTCAACAAGTTCTCTCAACGGAAAACTTGCTTGGCTTGATTAGTGACTTGAATTTGTATTCATATCGTGGCTTCTCATCATATATTGATGACTGATTGCTTTTTGGAGAATGGGAAACAAATCAATCCTGATACCACTTAAACGCGATACGAATTGTGTACTGCGAACAAATAAAATGAAGGGGAAAAGAACATTTTAGATTTAGTAATATTTTAAATTGTTTTCGAGTATACTGAAACGTAGATTTAGTGTTAATATTCTGGCATAAAAAAAAAAAAATTTTAAATTGTTTTTAAATTGTTAAATTTTTTTGGACAAATTTAATAAAAAACGGAACCAAACACAATTGAAAAAAATTAAAATATTGATTTTCAAGCGTATTATATATATATACCTATATTTTAAAAAGAATAAAGCTTAATATTCCACATTAAAAATTTAGAAGTATCATTACCAGCTGTGAAATCTATGTATTCTGTTTCATGAGAAGAGACTTCAGATGTCTCTAGCGAAATCCTTTCAAATGTATGAATGGTTCCAATTTGGAATACATTTTTCAAAAAATTGATGTGTGAATGTTTTTACAATAAATTTGGAGAATGTTGCATTGTATAGAGTGATCACTTATGCCAGCTTATACAGGTTCTAAGTCCTGGGCCAACATATAAATTACTTCCATACACGTTTCTCATACGGCTTCATCCCTATGATAACTCTATTATTTATCTTATTTAGAAAATATAAAAGCTATATAGTTAAAATCATCTAAAACAGTAAAAGGCAAACATTGCACAAGTAGTTAGATTGACTTCTATAATATTGTAACGAGATACTCAGAAGAATTTACGCACTGATTCGTTGTAATATGTCACTTTTTTTTTTTTTTTTTTTTTTAAATAGAGATGCGAACACGGAATACGTGTCACATAAATATTCTTACTATTTTCAAACTAAGCTAAACGCTTGTGTTATGAAAATAGGACTAACTTGCTAGTCTGGACTGAGATTCGAACCCGCGACCTTTGGATCACGAGGCGAGTGTCCTAACCACAAGACCAACAAGCTACTTGGAACAAAACTATTAAAGGATCGAGAAGGGCCTACAGCAATAAGGTGATTTACAACTTTCAGAAAACGTATACAAGTGTCTAGTACAACCAAGAAGCAACGTAAATCTTTGGCTTAGCATAAAAAAATCTAGGAGGTTCAATAATCTTGTTTTTGGATATAAAAGGCGCGGTTTTGGCCGCCGCGGGAGAGTTATCGTGTTTGACAGGTCAGTGCAAAATTGACCGAGAGCCGCGAGACGTCACTCAGTGTGACCAATCGTGAGGTAATTGGAGCGATAAATAAGCGATTTTTAAGTTTCTCATCATATTAATTCGATAATATTAATCGTGCGAAAATCGGAGGGAATGCTCCGGTGAATATTAAAAATGTGTAATCCAGCGATAATAAAGTGTTCATTTGCAAAATAGTATAAATATAGGAATGGCGTTAAGATTAATAATACATTGAATAGTTAATTTATTATAAATTAATAAATTGCTTAAAAAATGTAGGTTTAATGAATGAATATAAGTAGATTAAAACAAATAATATTTTTTTTTAAATGTCTATCTACAAAGTTGCTCAACCAATTGAAAAAAAGTTTGCTTATTTCTTTCCAGTGTTTTCATTCATTCCTTCTTAGCTCAGACACGTGACTATATTTTAAACTTGAAACCTTGTGTGATTGATCTTTAAAAGCTGATAAAGTTAGACACGTACTGGTTGCGTCATTCTACTCTGCATTCACTATACATTCGGTGATGATTGATCACACAGCAATTATCTAATATCTAATAAAAACAATAGTATTGTTAAATTTCCAAGTAAGTTTTCCTGTTTAGGATATTTTATAGAATGAGTTGATAGTCAGAAAAACCCGTGGCATCTTACAAAAAATTAAGAATAAACAGTGCGCACGCCCACCGGCTTAAATAGACAGTAAACCAACCTTAATTCTTTACAAAATAGTTAAATCCGTCCTCAATCAATTACTCTCCTATTAGTCCAGTCATTTGGTAGTTTTACCTGGAAAGTTTTCCGGGAGTTTTGACAATGAGTAAATTTATAGATTTTATAACGGACACTATTTTCGAGAAAACATATGATGAAATCGAGAACGAAGAGGATTTCGATGAAACTGATAATCCCATTGTGGATGATGCGGAAGAAATTTCGGTCTGTGACGTTTCGATCCGTACTAAAGACAATGAAATCGCAATACCTTGTCCATCAAGAACAGCAAAGCGAAGGAGAATGCGCTAAATTTTGGAATAGTGAATTGCACGTGGATTAGGCCTACTGGATATACCACGGTAAAAAAACGCGCCGCTTACTCTGCCTCAAGGTGGTGTGGAAATTAGTTTTACGGCCAAAACTCGCGTTGAACTACGCTTTGCGACGATCATACACCCAAACTATTGATCTAATGGAAAAAAAGTTTATACTTAAATTGTAGGAAATTTTATTTAGAATAATTTTGTATACGAATATTTTTATCGTGAAATGAGTCGGAAAGGAGATATTGTCAAAAAACTGCTATAAAGCGCCATTTTTCCAAAATGGCGGCGCGAGCGGCAAAGATACGAGATGGCAAAGTTGAAAATCGGAAAGAACACATCGAAATCTATAAAATTACCCATTTTGAAAACTCCCGGAAAATTTTCCAGGTAACCCCTTTTTTTGCACCAAATGATTGGACTCTATACAGAGAAAATAATCAAAAATTTCCACGAGGCATTCCTCTTCTCTCTATTTTATTATATTTAAACCAAAATCCTTTGGCTTCGCCGATTGCTTACTGCTAGGCCCTGCGGGCGGCTATTGTGGCCGCATCGCGGCCAACGATGGCCGCGCCGCGGCCAGCGATAGCCGCTGCGCGGCCAATTGTGTTTGCTGCACAGCACTGTTTACCTACGCCTACGTCAGCCGCTTCGCGGCCAGTTGTATCTGGCAGACTTCCATTTTTGCTATTGTGCTATTATGCTATTTTGCTATTGTGGCCGCTTCGCGGCCAAATGTGTTTGCTGTGCAGCAAACACAGTTTAGATATAATTAAGACAAAGTATTAATTCAAAATTTCTAACCGATCAATAAGTCAGAGCGGAATAAACCATAGTTCGATAGGTAGGTACCTACTCTCTTCTCTTCTCGCAGTGTTGATTATTTTTATACAACATTATAAAAAATTAATCTTCGTTTAATTTTTACATAAACAAATTTGAATGTTCAAAACCAAAAAAGTAATTAAAATTTCAACAAAAAAAATATTCTCGACCGTAAAAAAAAAATTCGATCCTGCCAGGATTCGAACTTGGCATCTTCTGATCCGCAGTCAGACGTGTTATTCATTGCGCCACCGGACGCGATAAACAAAACGGCAAAATTATTGTATACAAATAGAAATCATCATCCAAATGCAGAAACGTACGTCATTGCTTGGAGTAATTATAATATAAAAAAATTAATCTTCGTTTAATTTTTACATAAACAAATTTGAATGTTCAAAACGAAAAATGTAATTAAAATTTCAACAAAAAAAATATTCTCGACCGTAAAAAATAATTCGATCCTGCCAGGATTCGATCCTGGCATCTTCTGATCCGCAGTCAGACGTGTTATTCATTACACCACCGGACGCGATAAACAAAACGTCAAAATTGTTGTATACAAATAGAAATCATCATCCAAATGCAGAAACGTAGACATTGCTTGGAATAAATATAAAATAGAAAACATTCATTATCGTTCTGTTCCCCGATTTTCTATATTATGAACTCATGTTATGGAACGTGACGCGAATGTATATGCTAAAACTATTAGTGCGTCGTAAATATTCACGAACATTCCTTACATTTGACGTGGCACTCTGAACATTACCTCAAGGTAAATTACAAATGGCTCACTCCAGAATATTGTGTTGTCAGGTCGCGTCAGGGAGGTTTCTGCCATAAACACTGTCGGCGTAATATTATACTATGGTATATTAGGTTGTACGAAAATAATGCCCGATTTTATTATTAATTCAATTTAACCTTACTTAAGAGTAGAGTCCATTCACTTTAGGTAAGCCACTTGTATTAGTGTGAGTTACTCTCTGTAACACGTAAATAGTATAGTGGTATTTCTTTTTTAAAGCTATTCCATGCGCCAATTCAGTAACACCCTGGCAGTCACGCGGAGCGGTCGT
Organism: Agrypnia vestita; assembly: GCA_016648135.1. Taxonomy (NCBI): domain Eukaryota; kingdom Metazoa; phylum Arthropoda; class Insecta; order Trichoptera; family Phryganeidae; genus Agrypnia; species Agrypnia vestita. Next base: position 103,285 of record JADDOH010006981.1, on the reverse strand, counting down.
TTCTTTGTTTAATATTTTTTATTTAAAAATACGGTGACTGCAAGATCACGGTACTGTGACCACAGACTTAAATCAATTTAATTTAAATTAAGATGAGGATTCGAAGTCCGATACAGACGACAATAGTTTATCTTATTGATTAAAAATATTTTTAAGATTTTTAAACCATTCAACTACAATTGTACCTGCTTATATGTAATTTATTTTAAACTGGCTATTACCCATCAAAAATAAAGTGCTTTTCTTTTATATTTTGGCTGCCAGTTAATGCTGAGAGAACAGCGCTACCTAGAGTAGCGTCTTGATAACGTTAGTGATGGACATTATTAAAAAGAGAATTATGCTTTTTTGCTTCTTATATCTCATTGTTATATTATATCACATTATTATTGGAGCATTTTGGTAGCGTTTGTGACGGACAGTGTTACGTAGAGAATAATATATTTGGATTAATGATTAATACCAATGATATATGCGATACAGCAGGTAATGGATTTACTTAAAAGTTTAAATTTTCAATAAAGTGAAATATTAAAAAAAATCCAATTTACAGTAGGTTTATTATTTAAAAAAGCGTAAAGGTAATCAATGTTTTCGTATTATTTAATAACAATTTTGAAATCATATTTATTTTGAAAACGGAATGAGTTTTTTTTATATTACTTGTACCTATGCTTATTTTTGGTTAAGAAACTAAAATAATATTTTCTGTGTATAGTTTTCTGCCGTGTATGTGTGACTTCTCTTTCGCATCAGCCATCAGCACATCAGCCCTGAAACGTCGGCCAGAGAGGTCACATATACACGGCAGAATATCTCAGAAAACTATACACATAAGATTCTGAACGGCCGTGAAAACCTTAGAACATTATTGTTTTAATTTATTTATTTATTTAATATTCATGCAAGACCAACAGCACAACAAAGAAGTATTGAAAACATTGATATAATATAGATGGCCAATTACAGGTCTCCACATTTAGAAATATGTTAGTAATGATAAATATGTTATGAATTAAACTAAGGCATGTTAAGAATTATATAAGAAAGAATAAAAAATTTTAACAAAAGAAAAATATACTTAATTATTAGCAGAAAAACATAGGCACGTTAAAAATAATACAAAAAGAATGAACAAGAGAATAAGAGACTTAATTATTAAAGTAGAAAAAAAATTCTCCACTAAAAATTTTTCGTTACGTAGGTACTTATGTGTATCAGAAGGATAATTTCCATATTGCCTATTTTGGTAACATAAGACATGGCATTTAATATTTTGTTAATTTTTTGTTATAACTTCGAAAGAATTCGTCAGTGAATTGTAATAATTTATAATTAAATTACACCCAAATGGTTTCAAAACATTATTAATTATGCATTTTAGTGATCAGAGATAGAGGTCTAGTGAAAAACAACAAAATGTCTCGTTCTTATTATAAAAACTTTTGTCTACACAAAAGTTTAACAAAGAGTTTAATTTGTATTCTCGTTTATTATACGTGAATTTCTCATTTTAAGAAAACTTATTTCAGAAGTGTGAAACCTAGAATGGATATATTATGTCGGAATTTAAATAACTTACTATAAATTGATATCTGAAAATAATATTATTGGCTCTTGCTATATTAGAATTGTATATAGTAATAAAGCTTTATTTTAATATTTTAACCACTTTCAAAGCACGGTCTGAACTATGGTCTACGGCAGGATATTAAAATGAAATTTTGTGAATATGTCACAGTTTCAAAAATCACGAGACATAAAAATACAATAATTAATTATTACCACCCTTGCGTGTAACCTGGGCCGCTCGCTGACTGCGTGTAACTGTCTAATTATCGAAGGTTGTAATTCCCGTAAGTTACGGACGTTACGGACATTCTAAATTAGGATAGTTGATGTAATAATTTTATTTTCTGTCAGTTGACCCGTAACTTGCTGGAATTAAAACATTAGATAATTAGAGTGCGACACGCAATCAGCGCGCGGCTCAACACGCAAGGGTCGCGAACCAAAATACACCATGTTTACATCTTATTATATTTAGTTTAAGGTATAAGTAAATAAAATGTATTTAAAAAATAAACGGTTTTTTATTCACGAAATTTCTGCCTCAAAATCCTGTAATTATTATGTCCCGTGATTTTTCACGGGCGTATGTCTAGTATAATACAATATACTAGCCGTACGCTCGCCTAGAATATGTATGATAAACGATGAGTTCATTGCCAAATATCTTGTGACTTTCTGAAATTAATATTTGTCTCATATTTTGAAGACTTTTTGAAGTTTTTGAACGATTTTGTTTCGAAAATTGTTTTTTAATTTTGATACAATTTTATGAAGGTTAAGCGCTGGTTAAGGATTAATGTAGAAATAAATTTATGAGAGGAAACAAAGATTCCGTTGTTTTGCAAAGCCTCTAATAATGTTTCCATGTAATTTAGGCTAGGATGGATGGAATGTTCAGGAGGGAAATTAAGCCTTTATTTTCTGCCGGATCTAAAAGATAAAGTATGAAAATTTTGGGTCAGATCGCTTAAGCGATGTAGATTTGGATAGAAAATATATTGGGGGAAAGGGATGGTGTACAGGGGGAGGGAGAAAAAAGGTCGCCTATATTTTCGATGAGTTCTTAAGAATAAGTATGCAAAATTTGAGTCACATCGATCGAACGGTACAGATTTGCATGGAAAATCAATCGGGGAAGAGAATGGGGTAAATGGGGAGAGGTAAATATCAGTTATTTTACCCGTGGGTCCTTAAGAATAAGTGTGCAAAATTTGAGTCAGATCGGTCAAACGGTATAGATTTGTACAGAAAATATAGCAGGTGCTTGGAGGGGGTTATTACAAAATTTGGGTCAGATGGGACAGACTGACAGACAGACTTTGAGTTTTATAAGAATATATATAAACATGCGCATATTTGAAAGGAACGTTGTTTCAAAATTTCAAGCCAATCGACCCACTATATTTCGAGTTTTGCTAATCTAAACACACTTTAGCTGAATTTTTTATATATAAATAAGATTGATAAATCTATATTTTGCCGATACGTAAAATATATAATTGACGATTATTTTGCAGTTTTCTAGAAAATTGAAGTTTTCTCGTATTTATAATTAAGTTTATCGTAGTATTATAATTGGCAAATTATTTTTAAAGATTCTTTAAAAATTACTACCATTTAGCAATAACCATTTTTAAAGTCAGTTTGTTAAAAACGATTCTTATAATGAACCCAAATATTTTTAATTATTATAACGAGAAGTGTCGTTAAATTAATTTTACACGCGGGATTGTATTTCATGGAAATGTTTAAAGTTTATACATAAAACCTTTCAATTACACAACTGTGAAATGAATAACAATGTTCACTTGTATGAGTACGTACATTCATATAGAATGCCATATTATAAGGTAGAATTATTTTATTTACTTGTTTCTTGTAGAATTTAAAACGATTCGGCGAACAAAATAATGATAGGTTTCTTACCATCTTGGGAAAACAAAATTTTGGTTGCTTGATGGAAACGATATATTAATTAACGAGTAGAATAATAATAATAATTCCAATTATTATAAAAAAGGACAGAAGCATTAATTAATTAAAATGAAGTACGAAAGTACTTACGTTACGGACCTCTTTTTTTACATTACAAGAGTAATTTAAAGACTGAGATAATTTTAAATGATTATATGATGTTAAATAAAATTTTAATTTCTTTAAATAAAATAACTTTTTGTTTAACACCACTTTATTGAGTTAAAACCAACTAGTTTCGACTCACAACTGAGTCTTCATCAGGGTTCAGATATTAACTAAATAAAAACAGAATTACGAACAATTAAGATATTTTATTTAAAGATATTATGTCGCACCACAATGTGTTTGCTTCGTGTGAAAATTAAATTTTTTAATTATTAAGAAATATTAAGAGTGACTCCTTATATTACGATTTCCATGATATTTATTATTACTCATAATTAAAAAAATATATTTAAAACAATGTTTTTATTTGCATGTAATGAAAATAAAATTACTGGATCCACACGGTCCACACGGGATTATTACAACGTACGTGCAGGGTAAGCAATGGAAGTTTTTTATAGGATGGCCATAGGGTTCAATACCTGTATGAGCTGGCTTAAGTGATCACTTTACACAATGCATCATTCACTAATTTCAACGCAAGAACATCCACACAGTATCAATTTTTTTTTTAAAGTTATATATCTATGTGGTATAACTCTGTAGACTGCTGGATTCAGCCGAGGCCGACCCAGGGCTGTCGAACTTATAATGATGATGGTGATGATATGTTAAAATTTTTATAATATTATATTGTAGTAAAAAAATAATAGAAATATACGTGATTTATAATGATACAAGACGTACCTGTTAGTCTAGTGGTTAAGGCACTTGCCTAGTGTTTTAGTTAGTGATCCGGGTTTGAGCCCCATTCCAGAAGACCAAGTTTAAAAAAATGAGAATACTTTCATGACACTATGTGTTGCTCGGATGTATATATTTTTTAAAAATAATATCACGATCGTGGCTGCGGAAGACAAATAAAAACACTAGAAATTAATTAGCGATTTATTAATAAGCGATTAATTAGTTATTAAATGCACAAAATCACTAAACATGAATTAAACTTAACGATATTCTTTAAATTACACAATTTAAAGAATATCGTTAAGTATATTATATATATATTATATTACAATTTTGCAATATGTCACTCGAACGAACACTTAGTTGTCACTGGCAACACTCTATTTATCGCTCATAAAACATTGGTTTCTCGCTATTAATAGTCGCATTTACTTATTCGCCACTTAGGTAAATACTCGCTTCCTTATTTTGCTCGATATCTGTCGCTTCGCATTCCCACGACTACGTACACCTGGATGTATATCGTCTCGTGACTTACTTCGCACTGAACGATCTGTCAAAACAAAACTATAGCGCCGCTGCGCAGTCAAAGTATTTATATCCAAACGCTGGTTTTGTCTACTCTCGAAAAAATTCTTATCCTTTGTAGTATTTAGTATTATGGTTGTTCCAGGCATTTTCCGAATATCCCAATTAAAATAATTTCGCTGTCCATCTGTTACCTCGTGGAACGTTCGTAACTTCTTTGTAGCAATATTTTTTCAGAAAAAAACTTTTTTTCGTTTTTTTTTTTGTTTTTTTAATAAAATAAATAAATACTTATTCGTCAGGAACCGACATGTATAAGTACCGTCATTTTTGATTGGTTACAGTTAGTTATAAAGTTATTTATTTAACGTTTTGTGACATATTACAAGGGATTCGTACAGTTACCTATTCCTTCTGCCTTCCATTTCACTACAATAGTAAAATATATATAAAATGCACATATCTTGGATAATGTTGCATTATTTTTTGTAAATAGTGGTGTAATAATTTTTACATTTATTGAATGGAATAATCCCTTTTGTATCGTTCCTAAAATTCCGAGTTGCTCAATATTATTCATTTTCCGTTAGGTCACTATCTTTAAAATATATGTAGTGATGTGCCTTATCTCAGAGAACGTATGGGAAAAAACGTGTCATCAAAACGTGTACCACCCCCTGCCGTAATGCCGCCGCCAAGGCTATAAACTACCCTTACTGAGCAATAAATACATGCTGCATTTGGGCGTACTCAGGGTGTCTTCAAATTTGAAGCCACAGGCTAGGTATATCTATATATTTTAAAGATTAATTTCATTTTATTATTTATTACAATGGTACAAAAAACACCTTTAAATAATAGTATAAACAAGATATCATTGTATAATTAAAAATTCCGTTGATAAATAATTAGTGATATAAATTAGACAAAAAGAGGTATGAAGTACATATATAAAATTAAACAAATTGGTATAATTATTAATTTTGTGAATACATTATGGATTTAGGACGGCAGGGTGTAGAGTTTTTATTAACGCATCTTTATAATGTGCTAAACTAGAGTTGAAAGTAAGTATTACCTAGCCTATGCAGTCTAGGTAAAAGAGAGTTAAAATACGAGTTAGTTCTAGTGTTATTAAAATAAAATAACGTAAGTACCCCAGTAGTTCTAACAGGCGTATGAAACATAAACAAACACAGAATATCAGGGTGTCAAAACTGGAGTTAATAGTTTTGTAGAGTAAAATCAAATCAGACACAATTCTCCTGCTGGATAATGGCAATAAACCTGTAAAAAATTGTTATTCCGTATACCTAGTTGATTTTTTCAATTAGGATATGGAGTCAGTAGTTTTTTTTTTTTTTGTAAATTTATTTTATTAATTTAAATTTATTCAAACAGCTTTAGCACAGATACTAGTGAGAGTGTTAGTAATTATTATGTAATTCGGTAGCTTAGTCTAGTGGTTGTCTCTCACCTAGCGATCAGCAGGTCGGTAGTTCGAGTACCATTCCAGGCGACCAGAAATTTTGTCCTGTTTTCATTGCACAAGCGTTATGTTTAGTTGAAAAATAGTAAGAACCAGCTGTTAATTCGTGAAAAATTATAGGATACAATAATAATTAATAATGATCCTTGAGTACCTATATACGCGTGCTGATTGCCTGTCACATTCTAATTATCTAAGTTGAATTTCCGACCGACGAAAGTTGAAGGACCAACAAACAGATAGACAATAAAATTATAGTATTTAATACTAGCCGTATACCTGTGAAAAATAGCGACATATTATAATAATTGCAGGATTTTGAAGCTGAAAATTCATTAACAGATTTTTTTTTAAATTGACTTTATTCACTTCAACCGCAGACTAATTATAATAAAATAATAATACAAAAATGTTAAGACCGTATTATTTGGTGGGCGACTTTTGCGTGTTGAGCAGTGCGCTGATGACTTGTCATACTCTAACTATCTAATGTTGAATTTTAAGCTGAATGAAAGACAGACAGCGAAATTATTATATATGATGATATAATTTAGATATTGAAACACGTATTCGTTGTTCTATCTCAATTTAAAAATAGAAGAAATTATATAAGAAGTAATTAAATAACTGTATACAGCTTAATGAATTCCAGAGGAAACAGAGGGTGGAGAGATGGAATGAAGATAGGATTAAAAACTGTGTGACGGCACTTAAAATCAAGGATTATTACGGTGTACGGCTTGCTTTGATTTACAATGATTGTGGCGTTGAATAAATCATGTTCCTTGAAGTCAATATTGAAAGGCACGGAGGCTCTGTAAAATATGTATACAGTTTAGAGTGCGTATTGCAGTGTGGAAGACTAGGTGTGAAGACAGCTGTGGCAAGTCGGGTGGCATTCGAATGGATATTCTCTAATCCATCTATCTAGCCAGTCTACTTTTGAGTTAGCTAATCTAAATATAATAATTTCGTTGTCTGTCTGTCACGTCAGTGCGTCTTCTTATTACGGTGCCATCTTCTATCGAAAGTCGGCGATCATTTTGGCGATTAGGTTTTATTTACTGCCGCATGGTACAACTCAGTCGAGTCACACTCATAACAGTCCCTCAGGTTACGCAGCTTTGACATACGACATCTTTCTACGTTTCTTTTACCACTTATTTTTCCACATAAGTGCGTAACTTCCTGGAACTCATACACGGCGGAGAAAAACTCGAACATCGAACGCGCGGACGGCAACGCGGCAACTAACTGACAGCCATCACCGCCTCTCTATGGCCCATCAAAAATATACTATATAATCATTAAATAAAACATGACTTGGTATACATTGTATCCTCCTGAGGAAAGGAACTTCGTTCCCGAAACTTGTAGAGGTTTTTATTCATCTTGAATAAAGAAAATAAATAATTAGTGATGTATACCAAGTCGTGTTTTATTTAATTATTAAATATGTCACCACAAAGTTATAAATCGTTCATTGAAGAAGTATAATATTATATATACTACACACTATAAAGGCTTATCTTAAATGCGAACCATTAATTTACGCCTCTTAAGATCAACGTTTGACAGGCGTTTTATTTAATTATGTATAAATAAATAATACTTAAATTATGTTCCATGATTTTTCATGGACGTACGGCTTGTTTATATAGAAAAATGACGTCGTTAGTATCTCTTGGAGAAAATAAGAAGGAATTAAATGGAGACCGCAATGTTAGTTTGGGTTCGTAGCTGTGGATTTTTAGGTATTATAGGAAAAGTTGAGTTAGGTAATCTCGTTTTAGGCTGTAATTGTACACTCGAAAATCTGCATTTCGATTTACCATTGCAGAGTGGGAGGTTCCATATTATCACAAAAGTTTAACTTCGATACCAGTATCCAGTACCACTTTAAGTAATATAAAAACTATTTTATGATTATTTTTTAATTTAAAAACAAACACTTCATCTTCTTTATCATACCCTTTATCCTTATCGAGTCAGGGGCTAATCTCTAAGATAGCACACAGAATATAAAAAAGAGAAAATATATTTTTTTTGACATACTTTTCAGCCCTCTCTTATACATGAGAAGTAGCTATATATAGGTGTGTGCATATGACTCCGCCCTTTTTTGTAAAATTAAAACACATGTGCTTGTTCAGAAAATAAAAGATTTATTTATTGAAAGTATGCTTCATCTACAGCTACAAATTTCTCCCATCTTGTAGGCAATTTACGGATTCCCTATGTGGAGAAATTCTGGTCCTTGGAGGCGATCCAATCATAAGCCAATATTCGATTTCTGCGCGAGAACTGAACCGCTGTTCAGAAAGAGATGACTGCGTCGACCGTAATAAGTAGTAGATAATGAAGGAGTTATGTTTGGTGAATACGGCGGGTTGGGTAGAACTTCCCAGTCCTAATCCTTAAATCACAGCGTTTTAAACGTGTGGTTTTGCATTTTCATGCAGAAAAAGTTATAACGACAATGATGTGATCAAATAATAATGATAACAACTACACAAAATTTACATTTTTTGTATGTGGGATAAAATAGGTATCACTTCTAATGGTTTAACCTTCTTCTGGAAATTTTTAAGGACTTTTTATCTGTGTTAGAGAAGCCAGTTATTATCATGCTATTTAGAACATATGAAAAATATAATAAATTATATAATATTCTCGTAAAAAAAATATTTCATCCACTTGAATATTCAAACAAAAATACGTAATCAACTCAAAAATAAATAATTATTCTTCGTATAAATCATAGAGTAATTTTTAAATAATAATGTAAGAAATGCAAACAATATCTACTAAAATATAAAATATTTTTGAAAAAATTAAATAAATGTTTAAATAAGTAAAAATAAAGTATTTTTTTAAAATAAGTAAAACTCAAAAACGTATCAAAATATTTTTTGGAAGAGAATCGAAGAACCGAAGATGAATCGAGAATCGAATCGAGAAAAAGTCGACGCAATATGCTGAAAATAAACTATAATGGTTAAAATATGTTAAAACGTGCTTAGTGATAAATAAATGAATCATGGTGAAAGGTCTTCAATGAAAAGGTTTTAACCAAAATTAAAAAATGTGTTATAAGATTTGATACATCATCATCATCATATGAAAAAACCTTTTTTTAATGTTCCTCTTAACACAATGCGCGACATTTATAATAAAAAGAGAACCATAATTAAATTGCACTTGATGTATTCAAGCGAGATGACTCTATCAAATCCCTTATTACTCCAAATTTCCCACAAAGGTTTCAAAAATGTCTCCCTTGGCGCCGTTTTAGAGGTTCCGCCGCTGGGCCCGGGCACACCCCCAACTTTTGAATTTGTCAAAGGCATTTAGCGGGCGCACATATCGCGAAGGCTGCGCCACAATTACATTCCGGACGGAATCCGCCTAAAAATTTATACATCACCCACATTCATACGGATGCCGGACCGGGTTTCATTCTTTCGCTTAAGCCTCCAAAAGGGAGGCTTTTATGTTGTCATTAATTCCGCCGAATTCCAGCCGCAGCGTTAAAAGGACTTTGGAATGGTCAATTACCATTGTCCTTCGGCTGTGGACAAGCATGTTTATGTAGTATTTATGCTTTTTAGTAATTAATTTTTGGGTCAAGTGTTAATAGCCAATTAATTATCTCCGTTCAATTGTGTGATACACCACAAGGCTACAAACATACCTGAGACTTGCGAAAGTCTTTCTTAAAAGAGAAAAAATGTACTACAAATGATTAACAACTTGTTATGACATGAGAGTTAACTAATATTTTTAACGTAGGACAGGGCTTAGATTATATGACATTCAAATCTAAAAAATGGTGGTTATTTTTAAATTTCTTTTTAATGAGACGATTACAGAATACTGGGTACAAAATACATAATAAAAAACATAACAAACAAAATACACAACAAAAATAAAATACATTTTTTTTTAAAACTCGGCCCATTACCGCAATAACATGAATCCTCGGCCTGCTTTATCAACTTGCATATAATTTAGTTTACCTATCAATGTAGTGTGATAAATAAAAATTGATTTTCTAGGTTCCATGGACACAGGTTATTGTCCAAAAAATGGATATAATGTAGGAATGACTTTTTGAATGATGATAAGATTTTTTTTTAATAGAGATGCGAACATGATATACGTATCACATCAATATACTTACTATTTTCAAATTAAGATAAACGCTTGTGCTGTGAAAATATTAACTAACTACAGTGGACCCGCGATTATCCGACAATCGTTTTGCAGGGCGATGTCGGATTATCAAATTTGTCGGATTATAGAGTATAGTCCGGAATTTTTTACAAACGAGTACCTTGTAATCCGACAAATCACAGATCCAATGATAAGATTTAATATGTTATACTCTGAAGTAGAAATCATACTTCATTAAGTATGTCAAATTTAGTAAATTAAACAACACAATAGAGATCTTACGTTTTATTATAAAATTAACGTCATTAATGCTATAGAACTTACAAAAAAATAATAACTTCACATTAGGAAATAATTGTATACAAACAAATGTACATACTAAAATAATCAAAAATTATGAATAAAAATCATAATATGAATCAATCAATGTATGAAGCATGAAAATATTCATCAGTTTTTTTTGTTTAACATTGTTGAAACGCGAAACCAAAGCCTTGTCCCTCAGTCTTATCAAAAGTAAAAATTCGTTGTAGGATGCACCACTCTCCTCAGCCCATTGCAAACCCAGTTCAAAGGTGCTAATTGCATCTTGTGCGTTCACTTGCAATGGTTGCAATTACTTCGTCGTCATCTTCCTGATTTATTGTTGTATCACTTGTATCTCTTTTATAATCTCTTCGTCATGATTCATTACGATTTAGGCGGTCTGAAATATCACAATTTTCTTTAATTGTCAGTGTTTTGTGCTTTCGCTTCTGGGCTTGTGACGACGTTGGTACGTTTACGTAATACACAATGAATAACAATGAACGCACGCTAACTTCCTTGGACTAACTTGGCGGTCTGGAGTGAGATTCGAACCCGTGATATTTGGATCACAAAGCGAGAGTCCTAACCACAAGACCAACAAGCTACTCAAGTTGAATACTCATTTGCAAGTAAGGTATATGTTTTGGTAAGGTTAGATAAGATCAGGTTAGCTTGCTTGAATTTATCGTATATTTTGATACTGAACGATTCATGTGTGGCTTATTTTTCAAAATTCATTTCCAAACCGTAAGATGCTCCGAGAAAAACATGTTTTCATATTTTTTTTGAATCATTAAAAATATAAATTCAGTTTTACTTTGAAGTATGCAATTATCTAGCCTCATTTATGGGTTTTTCAGAACAGAACATTTTTTACCAACATTTTAAGGTAGTCTTATCATGTGAAATGTTTTTTTTGATTTCATTATTTTTATCTACACAGCTATATAAACACAAATTTGTTTTCATACATGTACAGGAATAATTGGGGTGATGGGAGACAAGTTAAAAGCCCTGGACCATCACTTTTTATGTCTAAAAGTTTTTTGTTTGTAACATTGTGGAAATTCATTTTTAATATTTTAAAAAATAAGGGTAAACACTTCTTCTTCTTCTTAAAATAAGGCAATTTATTGCGTGACAGCAGAGGCAGGATAGGTAGATGAATTCATGGTGTGATTTATTCTCACGATAAACAGTGTCGATTTATTGACACAAATTTACAGAATTGCGTTGAGTACAGTAAATAGTGCGTGGGATGATGGCTGTCGGTGAAAGAGTGTTCACACTTGATAGCAACCGGAGCCTAGTTACCCGTATTGAGTCTAACTGGTGTATTCCAACTCGATGTATACGACTAGAAACGTGAGGGGTCTAGATGAACACAATAATAACAATATGATTGATAAATAAATGGATTTCGATCGGTAAATTAACAATATGGTAGATAAATACAAGATGGCTTAATGTAAACAATATTATATATAAATAAAGGTTTCACGTGAATAGCGTTTTGATTGTTTCTACGTCGGAGTCGGTTAAATGAGAAATTAATGAGGATATTTTGACATTTCGGTCGACAATCGCCATCACAATAACCACAAATTGGTATTGAGTGGTGAGAACATTAAAGGTACATGAGGCTAGTGGCACCACACGTGATGGGATTGGGGACCGATTGACATGTACCTACAGGATTTTGATTCCTTCATATAATGCAGCATGCTGTGATGCAATTTCAATTATATGCATGAGTTTAATGGAAATCACCGAAAACCACTATGTGCACTTTAATTGTTTATTAATTTAATTAATACAATTATCATAATAAAAGCATACTTTGTTTTCACCATTGATTAATTAAAAAAGTAACCCATAAAAACCAAGTTTTTATTATACTCCTTTTCTTTGTAAAATATAACAATAATTAAAGACGAATTAAAACATATAACATAACACTAAAACTTACAGTAATTAAATATATTTCTAAAATGTCAGATGTTTTGAGCTTTGATAAGACACTTCATGCTTTGAAGATTAAATTCTAAAAATATTTGTCAGTCAATTTAGATTTTCGACATTCGTAGTGAAGTACCTATTATGTATACCGACGGAGTAATTCAAATTTAGAAAATATTCCGCTACTTTATCGGGCCGCCGTTGCTAATCAAACTTTTCTAATGATTCCAATTTGAAAAAACCAATAAAATTTCTAAAAATCCGAAATTATACTATAATTATTACTTTTTTTAACGAAAATTTGATAGATCTTCTTGATCGTCACCACGAGTCTACTTGCCAAGTTTCAGCTCGATTTAATCACGGGAAAAGGGTCAAAAATCGAACCAAAGTTTTTTTTGACGGCAAACGGGCAAGCAAGCAAGCAGACGCCACGAGTTAATATAAAGGGAGTAAAAATATCAACATGTTACAGGGCCAATGATCAAAAAAGGGATATATTGATTTTTTTCAATAAACATGTGGTGAAGAAAAAGCATTTTGCCTTTTTTTAGAAGTTTATTAATTTATTTTGAATCAAACTGCGTAGTTGCAAAACATTTGGTTACTTCAGCACAACAAGGTTAGCAAAAACGAAATAATAGACATTTTGGTACCAAACTTCTTTAATTATTCTTTAATTCGATTTTATTATAAATAACTATGAATAGAACACAACGTTGTTTATTTCACACATTGTGTAAACAACGTTGTGTTCTATTCATAGTTATTTACAATGAACTTCCACAAAGTTAATCACGAAAATTTTGAAATATTCGATTTTATTATTTTTAAAGTATTACTTCATTTTCATAACTGTATTATAATCATGTTAAAATTCATTGTTGCATAGGATATAACAAGAAATTATGTTATGTTTTAGTTGCAATTTTAATATTATTTGGAATAATAACTATTATTTTTTTTTATTTCTTTATTAAGATAATAATACAAATTATCACCTATACATATAATAATTTCGTTGTCTGTCTGTTCCGTAAGTCCGTAACTTTCTAGAATTGACGGCTAAAAAACGAAATTATTCGACTGGAGAGAGACTTGAGCCTCGAACGCGAACGGTAGCACTGCGACTATCCACCATCGCTTCTCCGTGACCCGTCAAAAATATATTATATATACTACAAGCGGCTTATCTAAGATGCGAACCATTAATTTACTCTTCCTACGTTTGGTGTTTGATAGTATTTTTATGAAATATAAAAAATATTTAAATTGTGTTTCGCGATTTTTTACGGGTGTAGTAATATTAACCAAGTATATTTAATTTTATAATTTTTTTTATTTTTAAATTGTGTTTCGCGATTTTTTACGGGTGTAGTAATATTAACCAAGTATATTTAATTTTATAATTTTTTTTATTTTTAAATTGTGTTTCGCGATTTTTTACGGGTGTAGTAATATTAACCAAGTATATTTAATTTTATAATTTTTTTATTTTTATACTGTGATGTGACATTTGTATTCTTTATTGACCATGATAATAGTAGAACTTAGAAAAAGGGTAGCAAGGTTCGAATATAGTTAGTATTATTATTAAGCCCTTAAGACTTTTATTGATTATAATATTCAATATGTCCAACAGAAAATAAAAAGGACGAATTAACTGACTATTTCAGTTGCTAACACACCATTTTTTCCTGGAAAAATACATTTAAAAGGAAACAAATATCAAGTCCTCAGCCGGCCCTAATCTGCGATAGTGCGTTCTGATTGGCTGTTGACCCTTCAGAGGTGCTTCGGCATAATCCCCGAGGACCAACCGTGTCCCAGTTTTACGCCCAAGGATATTCGGGAAACGAGAAATGTTAGAAGTGATCGCCTTTGTTCGCCTCCACTTTCATTCTTCGGTCACGGCACGAACGGTCGTGTTGAAATGCGAAAAGGGTAACTCACGCCTCGACTTGATGTCCTCACCATCGAAAGGGTGAGAGGGAAGGTTTCGCATCTTCTGTAGTGTACATTTTTAATCCCAGAAAAACCCAACAGGACCAGTTGAATAAAAGAAAAAAATTTAAGTTTATCACTAAAAATCAGGGGTATAAAAGCAAACGCAGCAATATTAAAAATATGTTTAGAATGTACTGAATTCAATTTTATAGGAAATAATAGGGTGATATGCTTCAACCAATCAATCCCAAGGATGTGTCACGTGACGAAAGGTCATTTTATACTAAAGTGAGGTTTGATATCAATTTCAGTGTGAAATGTCATAGCAAAGACAGCAATATCCGATTTTGTAAACAGCAAAAGCAGCAATGTCTACTATTAAGTTGCAAACACATACTAAATATAGAAAAGTTAAATATTTATATATACACGTACATAAATGGAAAACTGAGGTGAATATTGTTTTCGTAGATGGGGCTCGAACCACGGGCCAGCAAACCCGAACCGGATGCTTAATTTTTTTACGCTTCAACAGGCCTGGAGGCCTAACTACAGAAGCGAAATACATCACAAAATGCCTAAGCTTGAGTAAATCACATAGATTAAATTGTTACCTCACCGGGAATCAAATGTTGCTATCGCCGCCTCCCCGTGGACCGTCAAAAATATAAAAATATACCTACTATAGGACTAGACGCAAACCGATGTTTTTGTAATATAATGTTTTACGGGTTATAGCTAGTACTATATATATATATATATATATATATATTAATAGTAATGTAGTATATATATATATATATATATATAGCATATATATATATATTAATATATATATATATATATATTTCGATGTCGCTCCTGGTAATGAGATATCTATTTTTGACTACAGTATGTGTTCGGGCAAAAGATCTATTAGTCTCTGGTCGGGGACTTTTAAAAAAAATATCTATGAGCGCGGAGCTCTCTGTGTATGAAAGTTGCTGCGAACAATAGATTGTTTTGACATCTCGGAACTAACGGTTGATTTGGTCGCGGTAGATAAAAAGTGTCAAATATAATTTTATTGTACTAAACTTTTGGTCAGCCAAAGTGGTGCCGTCAACGGATTTTGTAGCTGGAAGGAGGAGAACGGAGATCGGACGTAGAACGACTCCGAAAGTTGCCTGCAAACATTATCTGGTAAGTGGCGTCTATCGTATCTAGAGAATTTCGAGATCAATTTTTCCCTACAGAGAACCCGAACCAGAGTAAAAGAAAATCAGAAAATGAAGCAGTATTCTTTTTTTTATCGAGATAGATATAGTAAATTTTTTTTAATTTTTCGGCGTCATCGCTTCTATGTAATGCATTCGAAACAACAACCGACGGGCTTAAGCATTACTGAAAGCAGCATTACAACTGCCTCATTTTTCCTAGACAGCCTTGGCTGGCATCATATTTTTTTTTTGTTTCACCGATAAAGCTTCTCGAAGTGCGCAAAAAGATCACAAAATTAAATCAAATTTTATCTACTCAGAGATATCAATTTCAAAGATACAGATATCGAGTATTCCATTTTGTGTTTCGGAGACGAGTAATCGAGTTACAATACTTTTTGACAGCCCGTCCACTCGGCACAAAAATTGGAAAATTCGTTTTGGGTCGAGAATATTTAGCAAGAATGGTGACGCTAATTTAATGTCTGTCCCGGGACGCCAATTTTCACGCGACGGCCCTGTTCACGCACAATATTCTTGTCTATTCTTTTTCATTCCATTTGTTCCTTTTCGCAGCTGATAATTCCTGGGAAAGGGCTACGTTTGCCTTCGTCTTCATTTGGTCTTTTTATTTTGTCTCCTCCAAGTTCACTTATTTTAAGAAGTAGTTAGTTAGCGTAGTGGTTAAGGCACTTGCCTGTTGGAAATTTATGCCTCAATCCAGGAGACTGCCAAGTAAATTCTATTATACTAGCAAAAGTGATTAGCTCAGTTTGTAAATTCTTCCTTCTAATTCTTTTCAGGTTGCTGTTTCTCCTCATTATGTGTTCAGATTCATTTTAATATTTTGTTTTAGATGGTTTAAATTAATTATAAAGATAAATTACAGATGCCTGACAGAGACGAAGCTATTTATATGAGAAAATAGGTATGGAAGTCTTTTAAGTGTATATAGGGCTTACGACCTCTTTAAATGATACAATGTTCACCGATTCCTTCGAAGATCATCCACACATTCACGTATTTTTAATGATGATCAAAAAAACTCTTTCTTAATCCGCGCTCTGTTCGTTACCCGAATAGGTTGACAACACACATTATATACACTAGGGATGGGTTGTCGACGTATTTACCGTCGACGAAACGAGACCTTCCACGTCCGTCCATCGACGAGACGATCAACTAGTTGAATTCGTCAACTAGTTGACGCGTCAACTTCGTTACACGGACGTCGCGGACGTTCTATCTAAACATCGGGACGATGTCAACTGTCTACGGTTCGACGCGACGCTGCTCGACGGCTCAACCGTTGGCTATTTTTATTACGTTAATTTTTAAAATTTAAAGGAGTTCGAAGGAATATAATTTCGGGGAAAATAAAACTGCTACTTGTTCTTATATGTAAAAAGAAATATTTTATTATTTATTTGTTTACGCACATTATAGGCTTTTACATATTGTTTTATATACTTCTTTCTATATATAATAAAAAAAAAAGTAGGTATACACAACAATATCAGGTGTAAGCAGTAAAATATAAATATAAACTACATATATAAACAGTGAAAGTATCGGGTATAAGCATTAAAATATGAGTACAAAAATTAAAAATATAAAGTACAAAGTAGTAATATGTGTATAAAAAAATATATTAGGTTCACATTATTACATGTGTGCAGGGTTATTTGTAAAAAATTAATAACCTCGCAAGACTATATTCCTGCCTTGATTATGAGTCGAAAGCTATCATGACTTAATATCAATAGTTATGGAGATATGCGACATCAAAGTTTGAATTTTTTCAATATGTCAGACTTATTTTTCGTAAAACGTTGGACTATCACCACACTAACTCAAATCGATTACGAAAAATTCATTCGTTTCAATACAAGTTAAATAAAACGATAAAAACCTTTACATTTATTTATTATCTAAAAATTTATAAATAAATACATTATTTAAAAATACTTTACATTTGAGATGTTATCTAGAAATTTATTGAAGAATACATCTTTCAAAGTCAGGCTTTCACTTTGTGTTGACATTATTAATAAATAAATATATCTGTATTATTTGTCAACTTTAGTTTAAGGCTCAATCTGAGAAAAGGAACATTGTTCCCGAAACATGTAAAAAACCAATAAAAAGTGGTGTAAACAAAATTATAATAGATTTATTTTTTTATCTATAAAGTTGAAAATATGGAATTTTTAATAAAAATTAATTAAACCTAAATTCAGGATTATATTACATATATAATAAATAATGTTGGACTCCTGAATAAGGACCATAGTTAGGTATAGAAAATTTTATTCCCTACAAGTTTGTTTATCATTTATATGCTAAAGTTGAAAAGTAACGAAATAACACAATAATTAAATTTTACCATCCCTTTTCAGGTAGATATAAGAAGTCAAGATCGATCGAATAAAATATTGATTTTTACAAAAATATCTAGCCGGCCTGTTAATTAATAATAGTTCAATAAAAAATAAAATAATTTAACAGAATTGTTTTATTTTATACAGCGTAAAATTGGGAATTCACCGAAACGTCGCACGTGCACATCGCAAAAAATCAAGTAAAAAATAGTAGATAATAGCTTATTAAGCTTATCTCTCCCTACGCATGCATTCAAATTTCAAATCTCTGTCATAGTTCGTGTACACAGATCTGCACTCTATGATCGTGTACTTTAGAGTTGAAATGAAATTACCCGTCGAGCCGTCTATGGCGTCTACAAATCGACAGCGAGAGATGAGAGAGAAATAAACGGAGACGTTTTGTCTTGCTCTCGCTCGTTGCTTTGCATTACGTTGAATCTCGCATCGTCCACCATCCACGGCGTCCACCGTCCACCGTCTACGAATTCAACTAGTCCATGCGATAATCGTAAACCGTCGACGCGTCGACGCAACGTCAACGGTTGATTTCAACCAGTCCGTCCATTCAACGCCCATCCCTAATTTACACGGACTAGTTATTAATAATACCCGAAGATGAGAGGCACTGCTCCTCCGAAACTAAAGTGAAATATGGTAAGAAAATATTGAATGCAATGCAACATTAATAGAGCAATAGACCTGGCGTGACCATTTACATAATAAAATTAATTAACTCCTCCGTAAGAAAGTTTGCGAGCGTGCAAGAGTGGTATGAAAAAACCGAATGGTACGATATTCTATATACTCCTACAGGTAAATGACGTAATTATTAATTAATTTTCAAATATTTCCATATTTGCAATTCTTTGCCTTTTAACCTTCTCTTCGTTTTCAATTTTGCAAATAAAACTGATAAAAACACATATCTTTACTAAAATTTTGAATTCTACGAAATGTTACTTGAACATTCCCCGAAAGGTGTGATACAAAATATTAATAAAACTGCCCACAACAAAACGATATAATATCTGCACGCCTTGCAACACGCGTTTATTTTACAAAGATTTTGTAAAATAAACGCATTTATTTTTCATTAACCTTGTATACTTTCATACTTGTTTATTTTTAAATTTTTTATTAGTTTATTTTTCACCAATTTATTTATTTTTAATGTATTAACATTATTTACTATGGTAGATAGTCCAAAAAATGACCTTTAGGTGCGATGTAAAAATATTTTAAGACAATTAAGATATGACTCTTTGTATTATGTTTGACAAATTAGAAACTCAAACAAATGTCATACTGCAAATCGACAATTGAGAGAAATACACAAAATTTTAAAATTACCGTCGAAATATACAAGCGTATACGTTCCAATATCAATGTTTAATCACTTGACAGCTTTAAGCTAATAAGGAGAATTTAGAATTAATGTAATCAAGTGTTAGATATTTGAATGACTTTAAACCACGTGTAATACAATTTTGCTATAAACGTAGGTTAAACACAGTTCTACTGAGTTCATAAAACTTATGAGATTTCCATTAATTTGCGAAATATATGCAAAATTCATGTCTTAGCTAATCTTAAATGCACGTGAAAATCTAAGGAAAAAATAAATATTTAATGTTTCTATCTTTGATTGGCCATGTCGGATGAACTTAATAAATACTTTAAATGACGTTATCATATTTATAAATATTTTACACCAAATACGCAATATTTAGATGATAAAAGAAAACTCAAACTATTTTTAGGTCACTGAAATAGTAGAAGCATTATTCCCCATTTTTAATTGTTTGATTCTCAACATTTCACAATTGCTGTGCAGTGTGCATGGGTATTTTCTATCATGGTGTGCTGAGGATTAGCCTGTGTCGTGAATAATATATCATATTTTTTACAAGACATCTTAAAGAACGTTTATAATTCTGTACTATGGTGTATGGTATTTTTTTGTGATTCAAGTACGAAAGCTCTGTTATTACAGAATATTAATTCTGCGGCGAATCTTACAACAATGTGTTGTGCATTTCGTGCTGATGATAAAGTTTAAATTTATGGAGCGATATCAGACCTGCTACGCTCAGCTTCCCTTCTGATAGAAATTAGTGCTTGTTCCTTGCAAACTAAGCAAGACTAAGTGAAATTTCTTGAGCTCAACGCGACAAGTGTTTCGAGCGTCTTAGATTCGAAAGGACACTGGTGTAATGTTTCAACCCCCTTGACATGGTCGTTGCAATTTGCATGTTGTTTATGGGTCAGTATGGTTTGATGTAGATTTTGGCTAAATAATGGAGGTAGCATCTGGACAGCTGGTTATCCTGTTCTTGTTTTATTAATCCAGGAAACTCAATAACCATTTTGTTAAAAAAATAAATTATTTTTTAACCTCATTTTAGTGTTTGTCTGGCTATCGAACGTTTACAGATATGTTGATCATTATATTGCTAGCAGCAGCTCAACATAGTCGGACCTTGGATGTCTCGACCATCGTCTCGAATTCTTCAGCAAGGATGTCCTTTGTCTTCCAGGACCTCTTCTGTTCACAATGTTGCCAAGAATAATGAGATGCAAGACCGGTACTCTTATAAATATCTCATGATATGGCTAAAACATTGTTATTTTTGGGGTTTTATTATTTTAAAGCATTTTTTCTTTCTCTATTTTTTATTATGCTTTCCGGATTATAATATTGTCATTAATTTCTCTCCATCAATCAATCTTATTTTTAAAAACCTTCTTTATATTAATGTCTTGAACACTTCAAGTGTATTTATCATTGTTTCAGTGAGTGTAAATGATTCCATTCCATTTAAAAATACAGAGAAGATATCGTTCCTTTAGAGGTAAAACAAAGTAGCTGTGTAACATCCTTTTCATGCGACGTCTACACCTTTAGCTTTCTTTATATGATATTTAGTTTACGTAGAAAGGTCCCAGTTTTTATTTAATCTGCATCTCAGAACTATTTTGTATCCTATTTAAAGTTAAATTTTATTGTTAAATAAATTCTGCGTTGCTTGCATTTATTTTTAAACCACCTACTTCGCATGCATTAACCATTCTTGTCAATAGTTCTTGGAGACCTTCCACGAAATCCGCTAGATTCATGGTATCACCGCGTAGCGAAGATAATCGATATTTTTCACATTTTTTAAAGCCTTTTTCTGCTTTATAAAGAACCTCTTCAAATATTTAATGTGAATAGAGATTGAAGAGCATTGGTGAAATAATACTACACCCTCTTCTTTCACTACATATTTTAATTTTTTCAAGTACCTTTAATAAAAAAAGGTTTCCTTTCTTTGATGATTTCCTTTTGTTCAAATATCTTTAAAATCAATCCCAGATGATTTAATTAATTCAAATAATAATTCATATTGAACGTTGTCAAACGTTTTTTAGAAAAAAACGTCAACAAAACATGCAAACACATTCATATTTTTTATTAAGAATTACACACATTTAAATGTTTTACTAGTTCTTGAGAAAAGTAGAGACATGTCTCTAGCATATTCCATTCAAATAAACGAAAGATTCTCACATTTGAACATATATAGAACTCTCAAAATTTTATATTGTGTGGACATTCTTACGATGGCATTGGTGAACATTGCATCGTATAGAGTGATCACTTAAGCAAGCTCATACAGGTTGTATGCCTTGAGCCATCGTGTAAAAAAACTTCCACATATATGAATACCGACTAAGAGGAATGAGCGTGCACTGGATATTAATTTATTTTTTATTTATTTATTTAAAATATAATAGAAACCTTAAAGGTTTATGGATAACATTTTTACATGATTCAATATAGGAAAATAATAATAAAATAATTTAGATACAAAGTCATTTTTTATAGTTGGCCGAGTTTTAGCATTTTTGTCACATCTGTTTTGAATTT
This sequence comes from Agrypnia vestita, assembly GCA_016648135.1. Classification (NCBI taxonomy): domain Eukaryota; kingdom Metazoa; phylum Arthropoda; class Insecta; order Trichoptera; family Phryganeidae; genus Agrypnia; species Agrypnia vestita. The sequence continues at coordinate 80,983 of JADDOH010006981.1, read as the reverse complement.
GTCAGTGGTCAGTTGTTTGGTCTGTTATGGCAGGTCGTTGTAAAGTTTTAATCCATTGCAAATTAGTCATGATTGTTCTGTTTTTGTTTTGGCGTGTGTTATGTGATAGCTTTGAGCAATTCTAGTGTTGTGTTGGTGTTTTTTGTGTATTTTGTGTAATTTTATGTCTTCGTCTTATATTTCGCCAATTACTAGTCTGTGAATGATTTTAAGTGTTTCGATTTTTGTAATGCTTTCGATGTTTAATTGTTGTGTTATACGGTATAAAGTTTCAGTTGGTGTCCGGTATTTTAGATCATAGGCCATTTTTAGTATTTTGTTTAGCTGTCGTTGGAGTCTGTTTAAGTTAGGTTATACTCTATACTACTCTAGTATGTTAATAATTCGGAAGAATGTCATAACACATATAAAGGATATTGCTTTAAAAATTCCAAAAAATATAGATAGCTCATAAGTGACATCTGTATTTGATTTAGGGAATGAAAAAACTTGGACACCGATGGCGCTAGCTGATAATTATTTCAACGGGTTGTAAAACTTAAATATATATTTAACTTACAAAAAAAAAAAATTGATAGATGTGGTATTCTATCAAGGGTAGAAATGGTAAACATTACATTGTGTAAAATGATCACTTTAAGCCAACCGCACGATAGTTCGTAAGCCTTTTCAATATCCAAAGACTTCCATACTCACTTTTCCATAAAAAAATATAATTTCGTCTCTGTGAGACATCTATAATATATGTTGGTTATAAATAAGTTCATACACCCATTCTGACTGACGTTACATTCTGTTAATGATATCTAGATGCCTTGCCACCTGCTTGGATATGATTTATTGAGAGCGAATCCAATACTGGACAAACCTTTGGTCCTAAGTTGTGCATTGTGCAAGCGATCAAGCCGAAACTGGGGTAGTCGTACTGTACTTTAGACATGGAATGTATCGTACAAACAGATGAATAATTTGGTAGGTTTCCTAAAGTGAGGTTATCTCGACTATCTGGCCTTATGGACATGAAAGAGACTGAACAATGAGTTTACCGTTGTTCTGTAACTTTACTGCCGAGAAAGACTGTCGATTTTGATTTAAAATTTAATTATCAATCAAAGTATAGTAGCTTGTTGGTCTTGTGGTTAGGAATTGCGCCTCGTGATCCAAAGGACGTGGTTACGAACCTCATTCCAGACCAGCAAGTTAGTCCGATTTTCATAGCACAAGCATTTAGCTTAGTTCGAAAATAGTAAGAATATTGATTGATGTGACATGTATTCCGTGATCGCATTTCAATTTAAAAAAAAAAAAATTTTAATGCTTTTGTTAGAGAAAATATAACGATTAAAATTGCATTCCATCGTGCACGTTTGTTTGTGTTTGATTAAGATAAAATAAGTTAGATGGCGGGATTCCACATGTATATAAAAAATAAAGAAGTTCACCACAAAATTAAACATTTTAAGAAATAAAAATGTTTTATCATTGTATAAATAAATTTACTCTTAAGTGATAAGCGTGTACTCAAACATAAGTCAATGTGACTTAATTTATATGTATTGTCACGGGGTCATGGCTGTGAGAGGCAAATGAAACACGTAAAATTAAATAATGTTTTAGTTATTTACCAATGTTACCAACTAACTCGCGTGTACTTGCTCGCTTTTATATAAGAAATGTAATATTTGAGAATGTTCCAATTGTTTCTCCATATTTCTATTGATGAAGAGAATAGCCCATTTGATTCTAGAATCATATGACCCGTTCGAGAGACTTAATTTAATAAAGATGGAATGAAGATAAAAATAAAGACTTAATAAACTTTAAGAGATAATCCGCAGTTGCCATTGTGCTCCCGTAACAAAATCATGACTCCAGAGAATTGTAAAAAAATTAAAGTTTCATTCGAAAAGTAATATTTAGATAATTAATGGCTGCACTGTAATTTTCACGCAAAAAATGCATTTCGAGCTTCCCAAAAGCCATTAAATTTTCATGGAATGTGACCAATTTTAATCTGAAAGATAAAACATTGTACAAGTTAGTACTCTGCTTCAGCGCATTGCCTGATATGAGTCGGATTACGGTGAGTATTATAGAAATAGCTGATACAAAATTTCACGATAACACCTTTGTCGTTTCTCTCATGCACGTAATCTACCTCACATCCTGTACCTATATCAGGAAGCCACCGGTGCATTCTATACTATTCCACACTCGTTAATCCTGGAATAACACTGGATTTCCAGAGACTTAGCGAAAACAGCTCGACGGTCAATGTTTGATAGTTTTCCTTTTACAACTTCGTAAGCTGTTAACTTACTCGGCTCTATTTAAACTGATATTGTGTCTGTTATTAATATCAGATATTTGATATTAAAAGCGTATTATTTTATGTGAATATTTAGACCGAAAAGCAGTAGTGAACGTGTTCACGAAAAGATAATAAGCCTCAGAGGTGAAGTTAAGATAAATCTCAGTACCGTGTGCAAAACTTGAGATTATGGAGATAAACTTAGATTTGATAGAAAAACTAAACTAACCAAAATTCAATACAAAGGCGTCAAATTACATTTTTCTGTTTTAACTGCTGCTGGGAAAAATCAAATTCGCTCAACTAACGAAGGGAACATCAATGGTTAATTATCTGACATTTGACGTTCGATGTGAGATGCCGTGTACGAATCTCTGTGACTTGTGTGTATAATGAATTACGAAAGCCAAGTCAAAGAATCTGAAGACAGTTATGCACCTATTTTTGATGTATATAATAAATAAAATTTCAATGTATAATCATTATCAAAAATTAACGCTCAAGTATTACATTTTTAATATTATAATTACTACTAGTATAAGCTCTAAAGATTTATTTGCCGTCAATAAAAGTCTAGTTACGTAATTCTCAAAAATGGATATGGTACAATAAATAATTACTAATTAACATAAATAAAATAAATACATAAATAAATAAACAAGTAGTCTAACAAGTAAAATTAATTACAGGAAACATTGAATAGCTATCCCTTTAGCAGATCCAAGGGGGAACCAGGTGTCCATTTCAATGTAGACAATTATTGTCTCAATTTGAATATTCTACCAAACCGGACATTAAATTTCATTTGTGAAACTCCAATTTCTCTGGCTATCAAAAATAAATTTAGGTGTAGTAATAAAGATTTTATTTTATATTAATATCTGCGGGTCTACTCAATGTACCTACGCGATAAATATAATTTTTAAACAGCGAGGTGCTGTTTTTTTTTAACAATATTCATTTACTCACTATTTATTTAAAACGATTTGAACGTTTTCGATTCTAATGCATCAGTATGAGTAATGTTACTTATACTTAACGTTTAAAACGTTTTTAACTAAAGGACGATGTGAGGGTTAGGGTGAACATTGGAGTCGGGTGGGTATGTGGGCGTGGTTAACAAGTGCAGAAGAGGCGACGTAATAGAAGCTGTTTGAATATTAATTACATTTTTGTTACTATTAATCGGTAAGTTTTCTAATATCTGGTTTAAAAATGTTTATTAAATTTACGCTATTGCTCTCAAAACGATCTCCTTCAGTTCTCTCATGGTCTCAAATGTCATCGTTTTAACAGTAGAAGCTTAGATTTTATATTTATAATTTGTGATAAATGAAAGAAATTAGATATTTAAGAAAACTTAGCGATTAATGGTAGCAAAAATTTATCAAAACCTTACATTACACCCCCTCTTCTGCTTCCAATAAATTACCACGTCCAGTAATGTTACAAGTCCATATCACTCGCAATCATTAATGGTCAGGCAGAAAGCTTGGTAAAAATTATAAAAAATATGTTAAAAAAGTGTAGGGAAACAAACACAGATCCATACTTGTCCTTATTATATTATAGGAATAAGCCTAAAGCTAACTTACCATCACCTGCACAATTATTGATGTCTAGAAATTTGAGAATGAATATCCCTGTAACTCAAATAAAACCGAAACCAAAAATTGAAAATAATAAAAAAATTGCCAGACTCTAAACATTATAATGTAAATTCAAAACCTTTACCAATGCAACAAATAGGTGTGTATTTTAAGAAAAATCCTAAAGGTAATTGGCTATCAGCTGTGGTAAAAGATAAATTAAAATGTCAAAGATCCTATATCATTGAAGATCATTATGGCAATAGGTTTAGAAGAAACAGGGTACACTTAAGATATAGACATAATAATGATTTTCATAAAACACGTCAAAATGACCATCGGCTCATGCGATTCGACCCAGCACCGAGATTTCAAGAGGAAGAGGTTGGAGATGAGGGACAGGTGGAGGAATCAACAAATTATATGACGAGATATGGTAGAATTGTAAAACCACCAGAGAGGTATGCTTAATAGTTACTATGATTTTTAATTTTTTTTGATTTGCATTGTCTTATTTTGAAAAGTCGTATTGAAAAGAGTTGCTTATGTATTATGTGTATGTGTATATCTTAAGAAGGGGGATGTCACATCACTAACTGATTGGTTGGGTACATCCCTACACAATCCATAGAGAGATGGAAAAAAAGAGTATTGTCAACTGTCGACGTCCTATGAAGGATCTAGTGAAGTCTATCTATTATACTTAAAGTGTTATTATTCAATAAAGATACCCTAAACATTACACATATACCCACCCAACTCTAAACTCCACCCCACCCCTCACGCGGTCTTTTGGTGTTATGTATAGTTTTAGTAACATTACTGAAGACGATGCGGTAGCATCGAAAACTATTAACGTTATCATTTTTTAATATAATTTATTAAAATGTCCATTCACAAAGTAACACACGAAAATTTCGAAAAATAAAATTCATGTTATATCACTGTTAATACGATAATGAATACAGTTTTTGTTCATCGTAAATTCAAGAAGTTTTGTTGAAACTAACAAAACATAATTGACTATTTGTTTAGGTAGCCATCACAGCACAAACACTTGGTAATTCAGCCTGAGTGGGAGAACTGTATTATGTACTCGAAGAATATTGATTGCGAATGAATTGAACATGATTCGAGAAACTGTTTGCGTGTCGCTAACTGAAATTTGAGGAATGAAAAAAAGTACTATAATGATCACCAAAAATCTCACACGTACAAATGTACCACCGCAAAAAAAAAAGAATTTTTTTGACGTCATTATGTCGTTGGATCCAATTTGGCGTACATCCTTTTCGCATAGATTATTTGTCATTTGGGCTTTTATTTTATGGGTTTTTAATCGATGAATCGAATGTCTGGGGACTTTGGGTCATAGAACCGAATATACATATTGTCACGGAATGGTAAGCAAAAGGAATTGCGTACTGTCCGCGTAACATGTCATAACACTATTGAAGGATCGAGAATGACATATAAAATCTAGGTTGATCCAAAATTTTCGGGAAACATCTAGAATCCCCTTGTATAAGCGAAAAGCAACGAGAACTTATCTAAAGCATTAGAATAATTATAAATTACTAATATATAAGCATTTTCGGGTATAAATACGGAACTAGGCTGCGACGCAAAGGAATCGTGTTTGACTGTTCAATTCAGTGCGAAGTACGCGTGAGCCATGAGACGACGCCGAGGATGGTCAGTCGTGAATTTTGGAGTGATAGATATCGAGCGAAGTATCTAACTGCCGTTGAAAATAAGCGATAAATAATACGTGCGAGAATTGGATGGAATGTTCTAGTGAATGTCATATACGTGTTACCCAGCGATAAAAATAAGTTGTTTCTTATGAGTGATATATTGAGAAATAGTAAAATTTAAAGAATAATTTTAAGTTTAATTCGTTTTAAGTGACTTTTGTAGATTGAATAGTTAATAAACGATTAATTAATAAAACGCTAATTAATTTCATTCATTCATTCCTAGCCACGACACGTGACAATATGTATTTTATACTTTATAATATATGATTTTTATAATTTATTTTTTATATTAATGAAAGACCTGGTTGATTGAGTACACACTTTTTAAGAATAAAATAAATAAATATGCGAAAAAGTCAATTTTAATTAGATTCAAACTCATTTAATTTAACTCCCCGTTCAACTTACATAGGTACAAATATGATCCAGATAATCCAACCAAATCTGCATAAACCTAAATTTCAATCACTGAAATTGCAGTCCTAAGAAATTCGAAATCAAGATTTTCCATATTACATTGATTACTTGAATGGATTTAAAAATATGTGAGTCCGCTCTGGCAAGTAAGCTCTTTTCGACATACGGGTATCTGCAATGAAATGTTTCGATTCAATGTAAAAGAGAAAGCCGAAGAACAAGGGATGTTCGTAGGTAATTTCTGTGAATATTTCGAAGGTATATTTATGTGTAATAAAACGAAATCTTCTTTCTTGTACAATAAGTCAAGTCGAGCGGAAACGGAATACAAAGGCAGGAGAAATCAGTTCTATTGTAGTTTAAGTTCTTTGTGTTTCTTCAAATGTTTTCTTTTGTTAATACACCTACGATGTACGTTTATAAAATATGTGTTCCATTCTTTGTTGGATCCGTACTAAGAACGGAATGTAACGTAAATTCAAAATGAAAATCTTTGCATTAAATTTAATCAGGATATTGTAATTTCAATCGGTCGTGTATTATTCATGGGCACTCATGGGTAGAGTGTTGCCACCACGTTGCCACGGATCGTGGCTGCTGGGGGCAAATGAAAACACTGGAAATTAATAAGTGATATATTAATTAATGATTAAATAATTATTCAGTGTCCAGTCACTTAACACGAATTAAACTTAACGCTATTCTTTAAATCACTAATTCTTAATATCACTCGTATATGAACACGTTATTTAACATTCTCTAGAAAACTTCATTAAATTCTCGCACGTATTAATCGCATTTATTTATTTCGCTACTTAGGTAAGTACTCGCCTGATTATTTCGCTCGGCATACCTGGCCATCATCCGCGATGCACTTTGCATTGAACGATCTGTCAAAAGAAGACCTCCGTGGCGGCCTGAAACCGTGCTGTTTATATCTAAGAACTGGATTATTGATCCTCCTAGATTATTTTAGTGTTTAGCAGAAGGTTTCTGTCGCTCCTAGGCTGTTCCAAGTACTTGTAGATGCTTTCCGAGTCTTGTAGATAATTGTAGACCGTTCTAGATCCTGCGACAGTTGTCATATTACAAGGGATTCTGACGGAGCGCTATTGACGGTATTGCTTACTCACTTTACTGTCCTAACACACCACCTTAGCCTCGTCCATCTTCATACATTTTTTCATGCACAGTCTTCACTCGGTTGTCAAAGATTTTAACAGGGCCACCAATAACATTTGTTTATCTGACTATGCCAGATCTATCGCCGACTCCCTCGTTTACTGATTACCTTCAATATTCTTCACATAGGTATATTGATGTTTTTCTTGACACAGAAATCGAATTTATTTTTTTCAATAATTATTTTATCTCTTTTTGTAATAAGTTATAATTATTAATTAAAGTGCCTTGGTCTTTGAGGAATGTTGTGGAACGCTTAATACTATCAGATAGTACAGAATTTTACATAGAAAAATAATTGTGTCAAGTGTTGTGTTATTATGTTAATTCTTATTCCTATTACATGTTATGTTATATGAAACATTTTATGTTATATGTCACATAAGCTTTTTTAAATTTATTTCTTGTGTTTTTGTACCTTAATTGTTACAAGTGTTTTCCAATATACATTTGTCTCGTGTATCAGAAGTCTCGTTTTGTTATACTATGTGCCCAGTTTCATATCTCTTTTGAACATCTTTGTTGGGCACGCTGTAGATACTATGGACTTTGTATTCATATTATGTATTTAAACTGTAGCATTTCTTAAATATACGTAACTTGTAATTCCAACCTAATGAATAATGAGTATGTTCAAATTGTTATTTGTTTCTGTGCCTCGGAGACGGAGAGGAGGTTTTGTGTAGACGCCTCCCTGTCCCGCTCGCATTTCCATGAGTGTCAGAGGGACGGTGAGCACGGTCGCTTTAGCAAAAAAAAATGCTGAACATGGGTGGCGAAAGTTTAGAGCCGATATGGGAGCTACAGCTCATAGAACGGCCCTGGATGTGTGGCGGGTCCCTCTTCCCTGTAAATATATATAAATAAATGCTTCAATTAATAATCTTAAATTACAAAGAAGTAATACCTCCATTCATTTTTCATCTTAGATCTAATTTTCAATAACTGACTAACAGTGTATAATTTTTTTTAAATAATTTCATGAAAATTGTATCAATATGGACTGCAAAAAAATTTATAATTTTTTAATAATTCCTGAGAATGATCAAAGATATTCACAGAAACTTACTACAGATTACTATAAGAATATAGGAATTTATAGGATCCTTTTCAAAATTGATCGTATTTTGTATTTTCTCCTGACACCGAGATTTTGTATGTACCCCTCTATCTTCTCTAGAAATTATGATAAGAATTTAGAATAAAGAAACAAAAGTCTTAACATACTTTATTTAACTCTCTTTGCCTGTTTGTTTGTTGTGGTGGAATCTTACTTGATTTACTTCCCGACTAGTTACATAGAGCTCTGAAATTTTCAACATTCAAGTGGATGACTTTACTTTATTTTAATTATTTTCGACATGATGTGGTCAATATTTTGAATCAAATCAGTAATAACGTCACCCAAATTAATTATTTTTTTTCTTTAAAAAAAATAGAGATTCGAATACGGAATGCATGTCACATTAATATTCTCAGTATCCTCAAAATAAGCTTGTATAGTGAAATATATACTTGTGCTATGAAAGTAGGAATAACTTGCTATTGTCCTGGAATGGGGCTCGAACCATCGACCATCAGATCACTAGGCGAGCGTCATAACCACTACACCAACAAGCTACTCTCACGTCACTCAAAAGCGAGAGCCGCAGAAACCATTGAAGAACATTCCATTTAAAACTTTGTTTTAAACTTTAAAACGTGTTTAATATTTGGATACTGCATGGGTGAAGTTAAAAAATCGATAGCAAATGTGTGCAAAGAAAGCGTGTAAAAGCATGTCTATAATTTTTTTTCTGATTTACTTGTTTTTCTACTGGTTTAAAATATAATTTCTCAACCACTTCTCCGCTTGCTCAATGCCCTCAGTGCTCACATTAAATTCCCGTGTGGTATTCAAACAAAAATATAAATGGCACGAACGTTTATGGAGAAGAAATAAATAAAATTTCAAAGCTATTCGTTTTCAAGACTTCACATTTTATTTAGGTATTGCATTCGAGAAAGTTTTGTTCCTTTTCACGAATACCTGAATTATGAGTGTTCTCTTTGATTCGTTGTACAACCATGAAAAGAGTTAAATTCCCTAAAAAATAATACAGCCCTCGTTGCGGTCGGGACCCCCGTCTGGAACGAAGTTCCTTACGCCTTTTCTTCAATTCCGAATGTAATTCCATATGGAGATCTAGATTGTTTATATTTGTATATTTTGTAACGTAAGGAAACGTTACGTTGAAGTTGTTTTTAAATTTTTTTCTCTTTCGAAACTCTTTTAGACGCTGAGCATATGATTTTAACATTCAAATCACTTTAGCCATCAGTAAAAAATACTTATATCAAAATATACAATCACGAATTACACGTGGGTACTTATTGCAGAATTGCAATTATGAGATAACTCACGTATGATTTACAACAAAAACAAATAACAAAAGTTTTATCGAAATTGCCACGCATTCAGAATTTAGGTTATATATACAACCTGAGAGAGAGAGAGATAACGATATTTTAATAATAATTCGAGGTATTATTGAATTGATTTATATATCTTAAAAATGATTTATTACTTTTTTATTTAATAATATATTTAATTTAGACAATAATTAAATAAAAAAACGAAACATTTATACAGTACACATTTTGATGTCATTGGCAAACTTTTTTGTAAATATGTACGTTTATTTTTTAAATATCATTAATCTAAAAAGTAAATAAAAAAAATGAATGTGTATACGTTATTGAAAATTGGTAAATAAAATATATTTTTATTCTTATGTTCTTTAGTTGAATTATCGCTGAACGGTATTTTATAAATAAAACTCCAATAAAAAGTGGATATAAATTAAATTGAATTTAACAGTACCTACCTACGCTTTTCCTTTTCTCATGGATTCGAATAATGCATACTGCCTTAATTTTCTTGTCTAAACAGTGCCAGATTTTTAAAGTATGTACATTATTTATATTAAATATATACATAAACATATTATGTAAAATATCTTATTGATTTTATGTGTGCTTTTCTAAATGAATTTAAATAATTTAGTCAAAATTAAATCAACGCTATAGAGAATGAAACGAATGTTATTTTTATGTGCTATTGTATACATAATTTTCTAACGCATTCTGTGTATTGAAAGTATAAAAAGAGTCATAAAAAGTCATGACGGTATCAGAAAGTTATATAATTAATTTTATATTGGTTATAAACTGGTTTCTTTACTACCCGACGTTTGATTTCATCATTACTGTTGGTATTTTATTACGAGTTTTAAAATGTATTACGTACTATGTAACTTTCTGAAATCTGGACGGAGAAAAGTAGTTACACAATAAAAATAGCGTATAGTAAATTTTATTACATCCAAAATTAATTCTGTGACGTCACATTTCGGCCATTGAAAGGTCTTCAATAATCCGTTCGTTTACTTTATCTTGCCATTCTAAGTACACAACTTTCTTGTCCATTGTGTATCTTCTGGTCCCAACACTTATCTATCTTGTGTACACAGGATTTTGAAGATACTAGGTGTTACAGTGAAAGGATAAAGTACAGGGTGACTCTCTGGGGGTATCACTGACACGTAAAGGGATTGAGAAAGCTGGTGCGTTTCCGTGTTAAATCACATTTTTAATGTATTGTTTTAAATTGATAAATGGATATGAAAAACATATAAGGTATAAACACGCATAATTACATTTCACATTAGCACACATATTAAAAACACATTATCGTAAAATATTTTCCCAAATCATTCATTTACAGGCGGAATTACGAGACAAGGGCATAAACAACCTTATTATAAGGATTATAATTCACTTAATTTTAATCTGAATTTCTGGCCTGAAAAGTCGGATTCTCACGATCGATTTGGATAAACACTTTAGTGATAAATTATTTAGTGCCAACTGATTGCTTGAACTCGTTGATTTGCACTATTTTTCAAATACCGCGTGTCGCTTAGGTTACGTTTTTTTCACTTTTACAATGTTTATCAGGTTTTTGCAGTACTTTCTTATATACCTAGCTACTGGGCTACCTGATGGGTTTTTAATTATAAATTAACAGAACACTTGTTAATGTATGAAGTTACTTTTGATCAATAGCAATTATAATACTTAACATGTAGGTAGTAAGAACCATAGAGAGGAGGCTTATGACATATATCAGACTATACAGAGGGCTTCAAATTGAAATGTTACCACAAACAATAATTTTAACAATTATAAAATACATTTATAGAGTATTAATATTTTGCAATTATAGAAGTATTTTTTACAACAAATTATCTTATATAAAAAAAATTAACAATAAGTCACACAAATGTGCGAAATCAATCTTGTCTTTTTTTGACGTGGCAAGGATGACGCGAAAGACTTATCGTGAAAGTAGGTATCTCTTTTGCAGGTTCGTTGGCAGCTCTCCACCCCGCTTGAGAGCATAAAGGATCCCATTTTTACATAAATAGGTATCTTCTTACTCCCACCTTCGGTTCAAGTGAAGTTTTTTGGTTAGTTATATACGACTATGCTGGTGTGTCATCATTCGCATCGTGAGAATCCTTAATTTTCATGATGTAAATAAAAAAGTGACCAGTTTCATAAGATTAAATTAATTAGATTACCACCCCTTCTGTTATATGCCAGATGGCAGATGAAAAAATAGCTGTTTGCGTCACTAATACATTATAATATTAAAAGTAAGGTTATCGGTGTGGCCCTTTATTGTTCTATTTCAATTATAATATTTTGTTTTCATCAATGAAATATTTGGAACCACGAGTAGATGATTATCGGGCATACATTTTTTATGCAGATTTTTGGTTTCTTTTTTGACATCACAATATTGAAGTTCAACATGATTATAAAATATTTTATATTAAAATATAAAAAATACTTTTTATAAAAATAAAATAGGGTTTCATCAAAATTAAGAATGTCTAAGAGAATAATTAAATTCGTATTAAAAACCATAAACAACAACCTTCAAACTGCTTTATCTCGGACAATTTTAAGAATCTTCTGGTTTATGTTTTCTGGGGTCGTGTTTTTACGGCCTTTCTGGCTGATATTTCGGATCCTATTGCAACATCCCGTTTCGTGCGTTTTAGGTACCTTTTCACAGTCCTGGTGTGGAAAGGTATGTTAAAGTGAATGTTTAAGGGCCCTGTAATGAGAACCTCAGCTAGAAGAGTCGTAAAAACGCGGCACAATACCCTAGAAAACGCAAACTAGAATATTCGTGCCGTGAAAACCAAACCAAACCGGCCGTGAAAACCTAAAAATATTTTTAATTTTTATATATTACATTATAAATGAACAAGCGACGACTCACTATCAAAGGAGCTTCATGTTATATGATAAAGGAAAAAAATGTTTTTACGAAAATCCGAAGGTGACTTAAACCCTTTAAATAAGAGAATAATGGTTAAGATTACATTTACCAATTTTATTGAATATCAAACGAATGATGTTTTTTCAATCAGCCAAATCTAATTAAATTGATTATTGTTAAGGAATTGCAAAAACTTGGCCGTAAATTATTATATATTCTAAATTCTAAATTCTATATATTCTAAATATTCTAAATTCTGTATATAGCATTATATATATTCTATATATTCTAAATATTCTAAATTCACCTTGGACTGTTTCTTTTAATAAACGGAGGTGTGGAGTCATATTCGATATCCTAACAATTTCACAGGCATTGGTAAATTGTTAGTTTTATGTCTTTGTCCTGAAAATCCTTTGAATTATTTAAATTCAATTCTTCTTAAGAATGAAAAACAAACTTGTTATTAAATTTAACGCAAGCGGAATAAATAATTCTGTCGCGATAACTGTGTGACTGTAATAAATACGACAGAGTACTTCTCAATATTATCATGATTTAATTCTTGTACTTTTAGTTATCTTAAGTAATTTTATAAATGTACGTTATGTAGGTATATGGTTTATTTTTATGTTTTGTACTCTAGAACGATTCTATTTAGTACGCGGGATATATTACGTAATATTGTATACGTGTTGTCACGGGACGTGAATGTGGGAGGCAACTGAAACACTTAAACATAATTAATGTTTCACAAAAGTCATTGGATACGAAATCGATAAATCGGGGCAATGTTCTTATATTAACAGTCACTAAACGGTTCTCAAGACTCTTCAAATGTTGCATTGGTTAAACATTAACAACGATTGTGTGCAGTAACCGGCCGGTCTCCTTTTATAGATAAATGTCGCATCGCGATGTTTCGAGAATTTTCTCGTCGATTCTAAATTGTTCCCGAGTATTCGATAGATTTCGATTGTTCGCAATTTCTCCGGAATCTACATCGGAATACAATCAGTATATATAATATATTGTATGCACGCATACAATATTACGTAAAATAACGAATTTTAAAGTAATATCTCATGTGTTACGTAATATTATAATCCATATTTCTCAGTGTTACATTTGTTTCCGGTTATATAATAATAATTTTAATGGCTAGTAACACAAAAAAACACAAAAAAATGCGTTTTTGTATTTCGTATGCCGAATTATTCAGAGTAAACCATACTATTCTTAACGTTAGTAAAAATATTACTATGTACCTACCTATCTACTTTATAGAGGAAGCGAAATAATCTAATACATAGGTAACTCATGAATTCAAAGTTCAAACTAATTTATTGTTTCGGAGGTAAGTTTATGGAACTCATATGTAAATAAAAACAATTGTTTTTAAGTTCTACGTTTTTAATTTTTTAGATTCAAGTTTGTATTTCCATTTGCCTAAAAATCAACTCAATGTCATCACAGTCGATTATTACTTTTAATTAGTTAAACAACACAAATTCTGAAAAAAATTGTTTTCTTCTCTTCTAAAATCTTGACAACTTGTAAATACCGTATTTTTACGACCTTTCTAACCAACGTTTCGGAACCCATTGCAGGTTCTATCACCAGGGCTGATGTATACACATCAGTCCTGATGATACACCCTGCAATGTCGGCCAGAAAGGTCTTAAAACAGCGCATAATACCCCAGAAGATTCTGAGCGGCCGTGATTTTTAATTTGTAAATAGTTTTTTGTAACTCAATCACCGATTTGTGTATTTTATTAGCTTTTGTATGACGTACATTCTTGTTAAATGTTTTTATATTTTTATAATAATTAAAAAAAGAATTTATAGCCCTAGCATGCATGGAAAACACGTAAACAATATAAGTTAGCAATAATATATTTTATTTCTTATTCCTTGTCCTATATTCTTGACATCACGATTCCAATATACGGTGCGGGCACTAACAGTCGTTGACGTAGAAAAATGAAAATACAAGACCGGTCGTAAAATTCCATCGTGTGCGCGTGCCAAGCTTCTGTGGAAAGTTGGTACACAAGATGCCCTATTAATCGTAAAATACAGGGAGTAACAGAGCTATTCCGCAATACTTTTCAAGGACCTATATTCATATAAAAAATATCAATAAGGGACTCCAATCCAATGATTGATTTTTTTTTCAATATTTGTGATGTTTTTTTTATGTAAAATATGCTTTGGCGGTAGCTAGAGATGGTATGTTCTAAAAGTTTATGACTATACGAAACTCCAAAGCGAGAGCAAAATTGTTCAGTACAAGATGTGAAAGCGTACACTCAAAACAAGACAATGCAAGACTTACCTCTGGGATCTTCAATTTGCCACAAACTCAGTGGCAAATCGAAGATCGAAGTCGAAGTGGACTGTTAATATGTTGAAAATGCCAAGGTATATTCATCATCATCTTCTTCCCTTGTCCTATTCGGGTCGGGGCTCACTGCATCGACTAGGTGCCTCCATTCTGTCTTGCGCTGACTGTGCGGCCTCCGTCCATTGTAGTCTCATCCTTTCCTCACACAGTTTCTGGTGTTGTCTCGCCTAACTGTTTTTGGGGCGGCCCACTGGACGTCATCCTCAAAAATCGCACTCAGTATTTTCCTAGGAATTCGGTTTTTCTACGAATTTGATTTTCCTAGAAATTCGGTGGACTGTAAGTATGTTGAAATTTCCGTCTTCACAAAGGTATATTCACTATCGCGAATAAATAATTATTAGATAGCAGCGTGGTGTTGATTGATAACAACAGCGGTGTGGGCGTGGCCAAGGCGACAATTGGTACACCGGGAGTATTGCCATCAGGTGGTAAGTCTGACATACCCTCGCTCGTGCACAGGCGTTCGACATACATATCAAAACAAATACATGGCGCGACCAAAAATACGATTTTTAATCTAATATTTGTCGAATATTATAGATTCTTTTAAATATTTTAAATTATACAATTCAAATTAAACCATAAAACCAAAATTTTTTCGAAATATTTAAAAAAGCGTCAATTTCGAAGAGGCTTACCTCCATAACTGTTCAAAGTTTTAACAAAGTGTTCAAAGACTCCCAATTTCAGCAGGAATCTACCTGTAATATATTGTGGAAGAGCTCCCTATGTATGAGATGGGGGTTTAAATAAGTTCTGTTTCGGAGTACATTAATTAACTTCTTCATCTTATTCACTGAGCATCCCCATCGCTGAATTTCGTCTCAACCACATAATTTCAGCGGCAGCGGAGTAATTTCATCCCTTAAAGCGCGGTTCAATCCCGCAGGGTGGTGGGTTGCTGTTAAATTTAATAACTGCTTACGCCAAGAAACTGTTTCATTAAATGAAGCTCCTCTTTGATGCTCATAGAGGAAGTAGAAGTCCTTTAGCCATTTCTGCACCTTCAGCTTTCTTTCCAGCAACCGAGAGCTGAGAAATAAGAAAAATTATAGTTGATTTAAAGCCAATATCCACAGCCAATATCCCTTTCAGTGTATTTTTCATATCTAAATGGATATCAGGATATTTTTATGCACTGCAGCATTTGAATAAGCTCCAGAAAAATAAATATTTGTTATATTTGCGAAGAATGTTTTTCCTGTGATTGGATTATCGTAAAATTATTTTCAAAGAATTATTCAACATATCCATTGATGTTAGAGTAAATAATTAACAAATCAGGAAATAATGTAAAGATGATAATATAAATAATGAAAGCTGTCTGGTATATGGGTTGTGGGTTTAGTGGAAGTAGAATCTAGGTATTGAAGAGAGGAAATATTGTAAGAAATGAATATAATTTAAAAAAATGTTGAGTAAGTGGTTTGGTCATACTGAACGGATGAATGCGGAGAGAATACTAAGAAAAATATATGACGTTAATGCTTATGTCACAAAAATATAGAGAATGGTCTTGGGAGACTTGATATGTCTAGGTTAACCAGATGACGGGAGACGATCCTATTAGAAGCCTTAACAGTCAATGAGCTTTCGTGAGAAGGTGTACGAAGACGGATGACACGAGTGTTATTTGTCAAGATTGAAGAATATAGCGTTCCATCGTTTCTGATAATTCCTGTGAAGAAACAGCATGATTGTTAGTAATTAAGTAAGCGTTACAAAAAAAATTGACAGTTTTAATCTTCAAACATGGTACTCAGTCTGAAAATGAACAAAATACAATTTATAGAGATTTTGCCTCGTTTAAATCTAAAATATTACATTTATTTTCATCACAAAATTACACCGTAATTTTTTGTTTAATTTCACAAAGAAAAAAAGATTGATATTTATATTTTTTTTTTGTTTGATTTTAGATAAAGAAAACTTAGAAATTTCTTTCAATTGAATATTTAAAATTGATTAAGTAAAAGTAAAATATGATATTTATTACGTTGAATGTGAAGTGATTGTTTTGGAATGAAATGTTTTAGATTCTACAAAGTGAAAATAAGATTTGTTTTTACATCGAACGTTTGAGATTCAGCAAGTGAAAATTGTACTTCTCTGTACTTATTTTTAAACGAATGCATGGAATCTATTGCACTTTATCGCTCATTTGGTCTCAATGTTCTCTGGGAACAAATCGTTACTGGCGCCACAGCGTCTCATTTCAAATCACAAATACCAGAGGAACAGTTTTTCAAAAAGAAGTAGTAATATGTTATTTGGATTCTATTTTTACCTTGTGCTGCATGTTATAAATCATTACTACGTGCCACCAGAACTGACTGCAAATCAGTGTAAAATATCGGGGGGATGGCATGGACTACTTTAAATAAGACATTCGTTTTTACGATTCTGTTAAATTGCATTAAGTATATCACATTGAGATTTTACATAAAGTACGTCATTACTAATCTAGCAGTTGAAAACAATCACAATCACAAATCGCAAGTTTAGTCACACTGAGAGAGCCGATGCGATGAGTGTCCCTCGGGATTGGTTTGCTGTTTGCGCGACATTCTTTCGAGAGTTTTTGACGATCGTTTCAAGTTGTAAATTTTAACTTTGTAAAAATATATTTTCTATTTTTTTATTTATTTAATTTTACGTTGTAGTTTTATATGTTCTTCAGGTACGAATGAACAATTTGTGTGTTCTGTGAAACTGAACTATGTCAATAGTTTTGTGTAAGCATAGTAAAGAAATGCGTTGATCTTAAAATTGCGAAAAATGGACCGAGACAATTTAATTGTTATTTATGTAAAATTTAAACAACATAACATGGCCCATATTAATAATTAATGACTCAAATTTATGGACATACGTTAATGATAGTATTTTTGTTTAATTAAATATGTGTTGCTACTTTGTCATTTCCCTACAAACATTATGCAGAGTGAATAATGTCTAATAATGTCGAAAATTTTATACATCTTTTCTTGACTGGAGCCGGAGAATAGTTCTAACCACCATTCCTCTTTAAATATTCTTTCAAAATAAGTTTTCAAATTGGATTACAGTGATGATATTTAATTTTATTTGGTTCTATTTTATTTTATGAAGCATTAAAACAGGCAAAAATTTAAACAAGTTTTATGAATTATGTTATTATTATTATATTAATGTGTCAGTCAACATGCGGTTTAATTAAAACAGTTTCAGATGACTGTAAGAAGACTAAAATGCGAGGAGTTTATGATGGATGAATTATTAATTTTTTTATATATTTATTATTTAGTCGCTCTTCTTTTGTAATAATCCATGGTCTGGTATGTATCTGTTTTCGTTAAAAAACAGCGACCATTTTATATGATTTAAACACGTGGGTCAGAAAAAAAGTACCTACTTAAGGCATGATCACAACTTATTTTTAACAGATTACAGATTATGTTGCCTGGAAAAAGTGCTATGGTGAAGTGAAGCACCGAAAGGATTGACCAACAAAATGCCCGGAGGACTTTGACTTTGATAGATGCCGTCCTATGTCCTGCTCACCATACTTCCAACACCATTCTTTCAAAATCTGGTCTACTGGATCATGCCAGGTCTTTTGCGGACTGTGATTTTTCAAAAGGACACACTTTTCTCCTTCTATTAAACCTTTATATGCATTCTTTACCATTCTCACACACACTTTACACATGCCCAAACCATCTCATATATATGAAAATTCAGCCCACATATGTTTGTGCTCTCAAAACTCAAAAAGTAGACGGTCGATTGGGTCTTTTGCGGGCTGTGATTTTTCAAAAGTACACACTTTACTCCTTCTATTAATCCTTTATATGCATTCTTTACCATTCTCACGCACACGTTACACATGCCCAAACCATCTCATGTATATGAAAATTTAGCCCACATATGTTTGTGCTCTCAAAACTCAAAAAGTGAACTTTGGACATAACGTTGAATTCAAATACGCGCACGTTTTGTTTGTTATATGTATATGTTTTTATGTACGCACTATTGTGTGACAGGTAAAAAAATGATTTTATTGAAAAACATCTTTTGTACATAAAAGAAACACACGCTGTACTGAATAACAAATACCAGACTAAGCCACAGCAACGCGTGGCCGGGTACAGCTAGTTCTTGATATAAACATTCCAATTTTTTTCTAAAAGTAATACAATTTACTAAAATTACAAGATCGTACATAAACGTTAATTTTCCTTGTAAATATGATATTAAAAACTAACGTCAATGTTTTCGATTTTTAAACATACGATAAATATAATTTCCAAAAAATAAGGTAAGAAAATAATCTCCATTTTGTTTATTAATGAGGTTGATTTTGTGTTTTTGCTTTGTTCTGTATAAATTATTTAATTTGAATAACAATTTTTAAAAGAAATCTTTGGATAAAAAATGACGTCAGTTATTCTCAAAGGAAAATACTAAATCATATCTGAGAAAATAATACTTTTGTCACGAGAGATTTTTTGAACATTCACGACACATTTCCTACTTAAATTCTGACATAATTACATTCTTAATACTAACATAGTCAAGCAGGTGTACAGGACTATCGCATCATAAACAATTATTATTAATATAGAGTTGGAGCGAGCTTGCAAAGCTGGTTTATTAAACCGAGTTGAAGTCCTCGTATAAAAGTAACCGTTTTTTTAAGGGTTATTGTCTATTTTTTGTACGCATGGAACATCCATTAGAGAAACAAATATTAGTGATACTAAATATGAATTTTGGGACGCATAGTGTTTTTCTTGAGGTATCTATAAAATGAAATTATGGTGAGAGCTGCATGGACATCTTCGACACCTAGCGCCGTAACGGCAAAGCTGGATCGCGGCGCGCACCGGTCGGTACATAGTTTTGTCGGACCGGCGATAGGGGGAACCAAAGGTCCGGCATGTTGACACTTCTTCTGTAACGGCGCTCGGGAATGAACTATATACAAGTAGGTACATATATTTCGAGTTGCGGGAGTTTGTAGAAACTAGCGCGTGTACAATATGACTAACAATTTATACCTTTACTAACCTTCATTGTGGAATAATTAATACATATATTATTTCAAGTAAATGCGTTTGTCCTTGTGGCTCTTTCCACAACCTGGGACGATTCCTGTAAGTTAATAATTTATTTAGTGCAACGCATGTCCGGCCGCTAAGCAATAGAAACCCAAAAAATAAAACAAATAAAAGTCGTGGCAATGGCCATAATTTTGACATTATTGAAAATATACTTTATGCCATTAGTGTTAATGATTAGAAGTGAAGCACCGAACAGAAAGACTTTGGGTTTGTATTGATAGATGCCGTACTACGTCCAGCTCACCATGCTTCCAAATTAGCCATCCTTCAATCTACTGGATCGTGTGGGGTCAGGCCATGGTTATGAATTTATTGAAGAGATAATTGTACGCCTTTAGTGTTTAAATATGATTACGATACCACGATTCTTGTAGTAATTTGCACAATTTGCAAACGATGTTCTGGCGCAAATCTGGTGAAATGAAAAACAAAAATGTGCACAAATCAGCTGCTAAAGTAGCTGTTGCTGGAAGAGATGTTGCCAATTCGAAAAACAAACCTCTTATAAAATACTCTTTATTTAAACACTAAAAGAATTTTATTATCTTTCCAATAAAGCCAATACCATGGCCTTAACCTTAATTTTTATGACCTTTTTTTAAAACTAAAATTCTTTACCTATTAAAAAAATCACTCCCTTAGTTGGATTGAATATATGTCGTATTAATTAAATATAATATAATTTTTTAGAGGTGAAGATACGCGAGAGCTATTATATATGGATTGAATATATGTCGTATTAATTAGATATAATATAATTTTTTAGAGGTGAAGATACGCGAGAGCTGTTATATAATTTTGTAGAATGCTTTTCGTGCCCATTATGTGGCAAACTGCTAGCCACTAAATAACAGCAATTAAGTTATTGAGAATACATAAGTAAGTAAGACGAAAGTTGTATCTAGTATCTGAACAAAGCTGGCACAACAAGCAACGTGGTGAATAAAAAAGCAAACTTATTGCCACTAAATAACAACAATGAACAACTGAAATTCTTCTATCTAAGAATACACAAGTAAGAAAAACGAAAGTTGGATCTAGTATTTGAACAAAGCCGGCATAAGCACCATTGTAAAGGACATTTTATTCAAAAATCGAATCATAGTGCTGTAACATCCATCCGATTCACCAAATGTAAATCAAAATAAATGAGTTTATTAATTTAACAAATAACTAAACAATTTTTTTAATTATACTCATGTTTGGTCTCTTTTGTCGAGCAAAAATTATTTATGGGAGTATTAAAGTTTGGTTTATATAAAATACATAATATACTCCTACAATTAAACACATTGCTTATATATATATATATATATATTAGAATATATATATAGATATATATATAATATATTATATATATATATATATATATAACAGTCAGTCAGTAGCTAAAAATATTTCACTGTAAAATAATTCAGGCTGCAATTGAGAAACCGCTTGTCACAGAACATCCCCTTTGTCAGTAATAGCGTGTACGGTACATGGAGCCTTCATACAAAGATCGGGGCGGACATTCACCCAAAGGCCACTACACAATACGTACGGGGAAGAGTCGCTCCTGCAAACTCGCAAAGCGAAACGCTTTTAGCGCCGGCGTCCGGTGGCAAGCGCTAAAGGTTTTCAACTGGAGCGACTTACCTAAGTAGATTTTTACAAATTGCAATAGGGTATTTCGATTTTTATTCAACTTCAAGTAAAATGATAAAATATGTTTGTAGCATTTTAGTTTTCCAAGGGAAGAGTGCTATGAGACTTTTTTTGATGTGCAATATGTATAATACATAAACAATTGTAATTTTAATTTTTTTGTTCCTAATTCGTATTTATTCCGGTTCCTTATCCACTGTTCCCAATCCATACATTTATTTATAATAATATTTTTATTTTTTATTTAAAAAAAAAAAATAGAGATGCGAACACGTAATACGTGTCACATCAATATTCTTACTATTTTCAAACGCTTGTGCTATGAAAATAGGACTAACTTGCTAGTCTGGAGTGAGGTTCGAACCCGCGACCTTTGGATCACGAGGCGAGTGTCCTAACCACAAGACCAACAAGCTACTCTTTTTTTGGGGGTTTGTTTTTGTGGGGATTTGAAGGGAAGGTTATGAAGGGATGTTTTTTTTAGAGACATAGAACTTTAAATTGGAATAAAACACAAAATAATGTTTTTAATATCCATGAAATTGGCTTTATTTGACAGATAATTTTATAGAATTGATATTTAAATATGATTTCGGACAGCTTGTCTTTGATGGCGGTAGTGGTATGTTTTTGAAAAAATGTCCGTCAGCTCTGTTTGAGCTCAGGGATAAAATGTGCAAGAGTACCTACGCACGCACTCTCCCATGATACTATCACGTGTCGTGGCTGGGGAGGAATGACTGAAAATACTGGAAAAGAATTATTGATTTATCAATAATTCCTTTCTTCTTCAATGTACACAGTCACTTAAAAAATTAAACTTAATGCTATTCTTTAAATTACAATTTTTGCAGTATATCACTTGTAAATAAACACTTTATTATCGCTTGGTAACATGTATTTAACATTCACTAGAACATTCCATCCAATTTTCGCTCGTATTTTGCCACTGAGGTAAGTACTTTCTTATTTGAAAAAGCACTAGCCGGTCGAATTAATAAGCTTGTGGGGGGAACAAAGGTTCTACTGTTTTGAAAAGCCTCCAATAAAAACTATGTTTCCATTTAATCTAAGCTGGGATAGATGGGAAGTCCAGGGGGAAATGTGGCCTGTGTTTTCCGCCGAGTCCTTAAGAATAAGTATGCAAAATTTGATTCAGATCGTTCTCACGATATAAATGTGCATATAAAATGCATATCGTCGCTCTATGTACAATAAAGCCGTTTTAGTACATTCTGAAATAAGCGAATGAAACTGTTTTAAAAAATAATTGTACAGACTAGATTTATAAAAAATATTTTAAATAATTACTAGGCAGACTTTTCAGATGAACGGGAATGTTTTTTTTTTTAGTATATCTCTATTATTTATATGTAAAATTGATCAATTGATTTATTCATCTGAGGATGTATTAAACGGCACATAGGCTTAATTATATATACAGCGATGATATATTAGAGAGAGAGGGTGGGGTTAAGGGAGAGAGGGTAAATATAGCCAATTTTACCCGCTGGTTCCTAAAATATAAGTATGCAAATTTAGGTCAGATCGGTCAAATGGTATAAATTTTTATAGAAAATATATCGGTGGCAGTGAGGTAAAGGGGAGGAAGGAGGGAAATGTTGCCTATTTTACCCGCCGGGTCCCAAAGAATAAGTATGCAAAATTTGGTTCAGAACGACATCAGTGAGATATGTATAGAAAATAGACGGACAGAGTTTTATAGATCTGTAAGGTAAGTTACATAATAATATTATTAAAATTATTTTAATGAAATAATTAATATCATATTGGTTATTCGCATGTGTTAATGAGTTAAGAGAAGTTGTGATGTGGTGGACCGCTTCTTCGTTTTTAATATTTATTGATTAGGTATATTTCAATATTTCTATCTTAGATTGCTGTATAGTATCATATAACACAATAAACGTATTAGTATATTCCAGGCGCGTGCAGTGAGTACGTTGAGGCATGAATTTTGCGTCAAAATATATAAAAAAAAATTAAAGAAAATATTGATGTCACTGTATAATAATGATTCATTAAAAGCTGATTAATATTATATAATATGATTGGAATGATGTGATTAGAATATCTCGAGATATATCTTTTATTTAATCTTTTTCCGAAAAATATGTTAACGTAAATGTCATGCTTCAATCTTCTCACTGCACACCCCTAGTATATTCTAAATATCAGGTTAAATTGTGCACAGAAAAGAGACCCACCTCAGAACCGTTCTGTGATCAAAAGCTCCCATATCGGCCCTATTTTATTTTTATACACTTTCTATTATTACATAACATACACTTTTGCCACCCATTTTCGGCATTTTTTTAATGCTGAAGTGGCCGACTCACCGCCCCACTGACACTCATAGGAATGCAAGCGGGACGGGGAGGCGTTCACACACAATCTCGTCACTGCCACTGGCTCAGGGACAAACGATAATTGGAACATATTTATCATCCATTAAGTTACTTATGTCAAATTGTGCACAATATAATCATGTTTTTTTTTAATTGAAAATCTCACAGCGATACTTTAATTTAAATATTATTTGATAGTGCTATGAATAATAATAGAATTAATGATCTCCCTGTAGCTTTTAAAACTGATAATATTGAAGTATAACACTACTGACTATTTTGTCAGTCACAATCTTCATCACAAATACATCGCGATAGAAAATTTTCTGTGTTTTGCATCAAAAAAATTGTCACATTATACAAGTATACTATTTTGATATTTAATGATTCACTTAAAAAGTCTTTGCCTTTGTAAAATATATTTATGAATGATAAAAAATACAAATCCAATTGGAAAAGTATCTTTTATGAATAACATCGGAACAATCGTTCAAATACTTTTGAAAAACATTTAGATATCCGATGAGTCTCTTCATTAAAACTCGGGCTTTGTAAAATATTCATTGTGCCTACATTAATGTTAAATAAATTGTATTGACTTAAAGAAATACGTCTTTTATTAAACATGAAAGAACTCATCACTCGTGATTCAATAAATTGTGTTGTTTTATTTTGGTTGAATATTTAACTTTGGGTTTTAAAAGATTCCGCGGAGAAGGCCACTTGAACATTTCTCTTCGCTGTTTCAATTAATGGAAATGAGAAGTTGTCATCATGTCTGTAAATAAAATTACTTCCACCGTTATTTCAGCAAAACTCTTACAAGTTTCAGCGAACAAATATTAATTATTATTTCTATGTAGCTGTGGTATCTCGAGCCTCTCTTTCTCTCAAACGTTACACGATGTGAAACAGGTAATTTATTCATCAACTTTTAGTACATACAGCGTACTTCATTTATTATTTTTAATTAGTGAGTAATGTCAGAAAAATAAAATAATAAAAAAAAAACAAAAATTTATAAACCATATTCACCAGGATGGATGCCTGTGATAAAGATACAGTAGTATCAAAACCAGTCAAGATTAAAAATAATAATTGCGGTATATAATTCATTGTTAGAGTTTTTAAAATTTATAAGCATTTTCTATAAAATTAACGCAATAAACATCACAAATATATTTTTAAAATGTTTTCAAAATAACACTGAATAATTAGTAGTAGAATAATATACCTTGATAGTTAAATAAAATTCTGAGGATAAAGGAATTTAAACACTTGGATTGCGCAAACCTACATTGGTAAAGTAATCAGTTCTCAGTGATGAACTTTTACATAATATGTAATAATGCAACAAGCCATCGCCTAGAAAGATATTTTACACAAACGGCAGAATACTCTAGAACAGAAGAGAGAAAATATAATAGAATATAGAGAAGATTCTAAACGGCCGCGAAAAACTGAGAATATTTTTAGCTTATATTATAATTATGTTTTTCTATACACCAAATTCATAAAATAAATCATTTATTAACGGATAATTAATTTAAACCATAACTCACATTTGATATTTCATTAATCAATCAATGAAAAAACATATTTTTTAATCAACGTGCACAAATTAATACTAAATGATGCCATCTATGATGAATGATAATTAATAATAACATCTTTTAGAGGTAAGCTCTCCATTAAAAATATTTTATAATAATTAATTATAATGTAAACAATATTATAATAGCATATTATAGTTAGTCTGCCTCTGTAGATTTGTACCACTAGATGATTGCATAATTATTCAAGAAGATTATTTAAATTTTAAGATAAGGATCATCTGAGTTAGCCGAAAATGGGATAATACTTATTATTAGTAGGTAAGTTAAATGTAAAATATCCCATGAGAAAGTATACTTTCCGCGCACAGAACTGAAGAGGGAAGATGTTCTAGGAAGAAGGGTTATTCTAAAAATCTTTTTGCGTTACCTTTATTTTGTTAAAATATTCTAAAAAAGAGTTTTTTTAATTCCCATTCGAGACATTAAAGAATAGTACAAAATGGGATGTTTATATTTATTATTTGAGAGTACCTATATTATGAACACATTTTATTCATTCAACAGATATTTTGATAAAACAGCAGAATTTATCATATTATGTCACCGATATAATACCGATATAATAGCAGCTTTTGGGCTGATATGCCCCATCTTTTTTACAATGTTATTTAAATAATATTAATTGAACAATTTTTGAACAGTTCGATTGTATTTAAAAAAAAACAGAAAGAAAAAAGAAGAAAAATGGAGATTGCCATAAGTGAAGAAAAACCTATACATATGTACATATAATCATTGAGCTGTTTCCAAATACTTGTCTTGTATTTTTTTGAAAGTATCCACTGTGGTTGTTTCAATAACGTTTCGTGGATCTATTATTCCAGGTATTTATTATTGCAGTTTAGAAAAATATGTCATTATCGTAAGTCAATTTTCAAAGTATCTTACGTTTTTTGTGCCGAGGTGCTGCTATATAGATAACCACTTACTATCACATATTCATTTATAAGATTTTCTGTTCAATTCTTCAATTGCGTTAATTTATATTCTTGTATAATGCTTGATAATATGCTACTCTAAAAATTTTATTTTTTGTGTTAACTGTCATTTATGTCTTGTACAAGTAACAATGACTCCGTGTTCAAATATTTGAAGGGTTGGTATATTCTCAAAACTAAGCAATTCTGTTTAATTTTTCATTTGGATAAATTATTTCGGTACAAATTTATAAAGATGGGTAGATTAACGTTTTAAGGCAAATTTTGGAGACTTTGAACCAACAAAAATGTTTTATTAAGTAGCTGGTAGATATTTGTGTCTGGCGAAGCGATGAAATCACAATGGATTACCTTTTCATGAGATTATTTGAGAAGATACGCGAAATTTAAATGGCTTTCCGATTTACGACCAGCTAAGGAAATTTATCTCGCGGTCGTTTTCGCAACTTTTAACGACCAGAATAGCAACAGATACCTTGTAGGTTGAACCATTACTTCTTGAACTCGTCGAGGACAAAAACAAATAAATCGTTTCCTTGAATTTTATTTTATTCTTTGCGGAGTAAAGCGGTAATTAAAAGTTACTTGAAGAAAATAGTTATATACAATACGTAGGTAAAAAAAACTTTAATAAATTTTGATTTCGAATAATTATCAAAGATTCAGTTCAGTCATGTATTACTTTTACTATATTTTTTGGAAAAACTTTCAATTTATTATCGTATTTCTCCCTAGTTTTTCAGTTCTAAAAATATTTTTTTAGAACGATTACTTTTATTAGTGATCTAGATTAAAAACTGCCTGTAATAGTATATTCTCAGTATACTGGCTAATGCAATTGGTTTTATCGTTATTATGAAATATATTTTTTTTATAAGGAAATAAATTTAATTTTTTCTTTTACTGGTTTAACTCAAATACTGAAAATTCAGCTTTCAATAATTCCGTATTTCATATTATTTATTCAGGTTCCTAAAAAAAACCTATTCATCGGTTTACCCACGGCTTCTTTAAGAAAATTGACTTTATTAAAAGTTTCTCCATCTCTGATATGTATTCTTCACGGTCTTCAATATGTTTCCGTGCCAAAATTTTAAGGTTTTGTTATAGACATATTATTAAATAAGACGTTTTAAATAAAAGAAATGTTTTTTACAATTTGATAAACTGACTGTATTTTTTTATATTTATTAATAAATTTTTAAACAACCGGCTTGGAAATTTAACCAGAATTGGCGTAAAGATTACCACAAAGGAATTTCTCTGGATCCCCGTGGCTTGTGGCATCTTCCTCCCGGAATCGCTACCCCAGACAAAGCTGGAGAAAACAGATGTAAAACATAATTTGTGAAGAGTGGTTTAGCCTACAATAGATTGCAGTCACGTAGTTGGCGAATAACAGGGACAGTTGTATTTAATAAACATCCCTTAAAGCCTCAAGGGTTGCTATTGTGCACGGAGGCAGTGCAAAATTTATAAACGTGCTTGGATATATTATACATAATTAAATAAATAACGTAAACCCCATTAAAAAAGTTTTACTATTGATGTCTCTTAGAGAGGAAGCTATTTTTTTGTATGGTATGGTAAATTAGGTATGGAAGTCGCTTTTTGGGTGTTCATGTACACATACATACTTTATATACACATACAGAGAATATTGCTTTAAAAAATCCAATCAGAATATAGATATCTCATTATCAATAGTGGCATCTGTATTGGAGTATGGGAATGACAAAATTTTCGACTGCACGGTGGTGGTAGTAAAATAGATCTCACATAAAAAAAGGTGTTCAAGTTAAACATATATACAACTTCCAAAAATTTGATAGATGTGGCAATTTATCATAGGTGGATTTGCTGAAAGTTAATTGTGTAAAGTGATCGTTTAAGCCAGCCGTGTGATAGGTTTAAGCCTTATGAACACCCAAAAAGAGACTTCCATACCTACTTTCCCAAATAAAAAATATATCTTCGTCCCTATGAGACATCTCGATTAATGATGTCTCCTTAGGGATAAAATTCAGTATTGACTTCTTGATTATTTTGGACATAGGTAATCAAAATATTCTAAATGTGAAACACATAAGTTGAGTATTGGAGAACTGTGATACCATGGCGAGGCATGAAGAGTGCTGGTAGCTAATTTTTTTTGATGGATATTTTTTTCTGCATTTCTTTCTAAATATTATGATTTTTTTTAAATTCATTTTTAATTTTGAAGAGTGTGGCGCTTCATAATATCTGCCTATACCTGTAGAGAAACGGCGTGATAGTAGGTTAGTTATTCATTGATCTTCATCCCCTTGTCCTAGTAGGGTCGGGGGCCCAAAGACTCAACAATGTGTATCCATGTTCCCCTGTCTTGCGCTGCTTCTTTATGAGACAACAAGTCCAGACCCATTCTATTTTCGTACACTTTTTCTGTTGCCTCTCCCAGATTTATCTTGAACTACCCACCGGCCGTCTTCCTTCCGGGATTGCCAGGAGGATTCTTCTTGGTATTCATTCCTCTGGCTTTCTTAGCACATGTCCAAGCCACCTCAATCGTGATTTTTCTATGTGTGGGAGTAGGGGTTTCACGCTGAGTGTGTGCTCTATGTCGGCAATTCTCACTCTGTCCATCAATGTGTCTCTCGCTACCCCCCTTAGGAAACTCACCTCGGCAGCCTGGTGACCCTTGCTCTCACTCTCTCCATCAGGATCCAAATTTGATGGCCATTTAATAGGGTGCGCCTGTACACAGATTTGAAAACAGTCAGTTTTGTCTTGACACTTTCGGATTTTCTTACTACCGCACTACACAGAGAACATAGAACGCCGGCTGCACCTCCGATTCTTCTATCTACTACTATCTTTCACTTGCCTGCCTCCCGTCGCTAGAAAATTCCACCCCAAGGTATTTGAATTTTTTGACTTGCTTCAGCTGGGTCCCCTGTATGCTGATCCAACACTACTCTTGGTCTCTTCCTACGACCATAACCTCTGTTTTGGTAGTACTAATCTTCATGCACCTCTTGAGTGCACTCTTCATTGAAGGAGTTTATCCACTTTTGTAGGTCCTCCTTTGTGGGAGCCAGGCTTGTTGTATCATCCGCGAAGAGTAAAGAATCTATTTCCACATCCCCAACTCTTACGGCCCTTGCTGTTTGACTTTTCCGACTTATCCTGTCCATATAAAGAGTGAACAGGATTGGCGAAAGTGGGCAAAATTTTCTCAATCCTATTCCAAAGTTGAATTCCTCCGATATTGCGCCGTTTATTCTTACGCAGCTTTTGCAATCTTCATACATGAATTGCCTTGAGAAGGTATCTCTCTATTCCGTATTCGCCCAGCACTGTCCACAGGATATGCGCTGCCAAGTCATATGCTTTCTCCAGGTCTATGAATCCCGTATAAATATTTTTTCCATATTCCCAGCTTTTCTGGACACTTTGTTGCAGTGTGAACGATTAGTCTCTTGTGTAGGTTAGTTAGTATGTTGAAATTATTATTTTATCTATAATTTATACTATATACTCCATTTAAGGAAATTACACCTTTTTTTAATTAATTAATCAGCCCTTTAAATATATATAATATTTTATTTATAGGGTTGAAATTTTAAATAAAATAATCTGTGAAATTGGAGTTCGGATACAGAATACCGAATATAAATTCAGATGGTACTCGTCCAATAAAGTTTGCTGCACGAAACGTGAAAAACTTTTGTTGATGAATCCTTTACAACTATTGTGCACCAATAAATAGTTGGAAGTTTGCCAATAATGTCTGGAATGAAATGAATTGATTAATGTATCAAACACTACGTAAATACAATATTACTTTTCTTTGAATTAAACTGATTTTATAACTGATTTTATTTTGGATCGATCTACTCATCACCATAATTTGTTGCAATTCATTTTCATAAAATTGGCAGCGGCAATATACCTAAACTCTTTCTATTATTTTTTGAATTTGTACGATATGCCAGTTAATTTTTAATTTTTTTTTCAAATTGTATATTTCTGAGTAAGGACATGTTCCATAAGATCACTGACCAGATTGTCCTGAAGAAGAGATGGTTACGTCTTGAAATCTGTAGACAAAAATCTCAGTAGTTGGTTATACGAGTATACTGTATACTAATACATATTTTTTCTTAAAATGCCTACTACGTTAATGCTTCAAATATTTTTTATTCAGAATTTATTTATTTATTTTTGATACATATTTACACATACATATATACACAACAGTTTTACGGCATAGTTGCCTTCAATATTGTTTGATAAGTTATTTTTCATTATTTTTTATAAGTAATAATTTTTTTGTATGAAAATTATAGAGTAGGTCATTATAGAGTATTGCATGATTTATAGAGTAATGTAAGATTAGGTACATAGCTTTAATATATATTCTTTTACCTTGTACTTTTTGACGCCAGTGGAGTTTTTTATCTTGCATGATATCGAAGAATTTTTTATCTAATTTATTAAAGATTCTTGGCACAATATATTTTCTTTTTCTTTCACCATACACGTTGTTTGTGATTGGTATTCTCATTGTTCGTCCTGTCGATCTGGTTGTATAGTTATGGTGTATGTCAGTGTGCATATTAATATTATTTATCATTTCTTCTAGAATTATATTATATTTTAGTTTTTGGTCAATTGGTAATATTTTGCATACTTTGAATAATTTATTATAATCAGCCTTTTACATACATTTTGTTCTATTATCTACTATAAGTTTTAGGAATCTTAATTGTAACTGTTTGATTTAATCAAAGTATGTTTTATAGGTAAGACCATAACTGCTCACGCCATAACTGATAACCGAGTCGACCATCGGGAAGTGATAAACAGTGTTAATAATGAAATATTAATAACACGCATTATTAATTTTTATAATTATTTATATTTATATATAATATTTTTTAATACTACTATACCCCGTTACTGTACTCTGTTATCCGTCAAAAATGATGGTCATTTAACATTTGGGTTCTAAAAGAATAACAATTTTTTTATTTATAAAAAAATAGAAAAAAATAATAATGAAAAAGGAAGAAAAAAGATTTTTTTTATATTATAAAGAAGTTATGGACATAACACGAAGTTACAATGGACGGACGAACAGACAACGAAATTATTATGATTTGGGATTGGGAGACTTTTTAATACATATACGTAGAGTAATTTTGTTACTACTACAGTTTCGAGAGGCGCAGTCCCTCTCAACATCAGATGTGATTATTGTCATTACTAATCATATAATATCATATAATACTCGTTGTTTATTTTCAATAAGTTCTCAATTATTTGATTATCTCAGAACATTCGGAGTTACTAAGCATATCAATTCTAATCATATTATTTTTTTCTCGTCATTTTTCACTCAAATCTGTGTTTACCATTGGCTTAAATGATGAATGGGTTCAGAGATATGAGGATTTCTTGTTTGTATACTTAATGGATACAGATGATGCATAAATTCTGATAGAATGCGAATACTACAAGTGATGATGTTAAATAGTATAGATGAAACAAATGAAAACGAAAATTCTGCTAGGAAATTCAAAATATAGATTTCGAAGTGCTTACTTATCCACACCATGGGGATGGTAACTGATTCAAAACTATAATTGCTTTAATTCAAAAAGCGTTAAAAATGAGACGTCTTTAAGTGATAAGGGGTCAATTACAATAGGGAATATAGATCAAAAACATATGTTTATGCAAGGTATTTTCAGCTCCAATATATTTTTGTACATAACATTCTTGGGTGCCCCAGGTGCCGCGTTCTCGTCCGATTTTCTTTGAAGGCCTTCTTCGGGGTGCTCTAAAGTCTTCACACCTGGTGACGTATCTAATCATCTAAATCTTTGCGATGAGCATATATTATGTTCGATTCAAAGAGTTAAGTAATGGTACGGAATCACTACAGATGAATTAGAATAATTTTTGCACGTATTCTTCTGAGAATTTTCCGAAGTGCTTGTGCTGAGGTAGTGGAATTATTAGGAATAGCATCTCTCAGTCGTTCTGTGCAAAATGTATATTTATTTTCTTTCATATATTTATTTTCTTTATCTAATTATTTTGTAATTATGTTTATTTTATAATTATCTATGTATTTATAGTTTAAGAATTTAAATGCCCATAATAGCGTGGAAAATTTTAGAAAAAAAATACTAAAAGCAAATTACATAATGCTTTCTGAGACAAAGCTATGAATATGAGAAACGTGTATGGAAGTCTTTTTATTCGATGACCCAGGGATGACAATCTGTATGAGCTGGCTTAAGTGATCACTCTATATTATATTGCAAGGTTCACTAATTCCATCCTAAGAACACATTATCAAATTTGAAAGTTTTACATACATTCAAATCATCGTTTATTTGAATTGATTATGACAGAGACATCTGTGTTTTTTTTTATGAACTAGTATACATACATTTTTACAGCTAAAAATTTAAATTTGTATTAAGCGTTATTAAAATAGTATTAAGCAATATACTTTTTAATGTATACAATAAATTCTTACAAATTATTTTAACAAAAATACTAGAATACGCCTGAAAATCAGTATTTTCAATTCTTTTAACTCCTTTCATTCACCAGTATATTATATACTCCAGTAATTATATTCTTAGAACAAACATTCCAAATGACCTCAAAATATTAATTAAGCGATATATTTCATTGAAAATGTTATATTTTGTATGAAGTTCTCATTCTTCAAGTCTGGTTTTTTTGACAAGAAATCGTTTAGACAAATATTTTAGAAACTGACTGAATATTTATCTAGGTCACCACACGAATGTTTACCTGAGTAATTATTCTCAAAAATACAAAAAGAACTCTTTTCGGACCTGTAAATTGCTTAAGTTTCTCGAGGCAAGACTGATGTGTAGTGGAATCATATACCAATGAAAAATGAATGAAGAAAAATAACGAATTAAAAAATGATGCGTACTTGCATGGAATGAAGAATGGATGTGCATGAGAACGATGAAAAGACGACTGTGTAAATAGTGAATGCTTGGAACAATCTATGAATTAATTTACATTTATTTGATGAAATTAAGTCTGAATGAAAGGGTTGTAAATATCTACATAAAGATAGGTGTTGATAATTAACGCATTTATTTTCATATGAATTATCGTATCATTGATAAATATTTTTTTCTTTTTAAAAAAATCACAACATCTCAAATAAAATATGATTTTGTAGACACAAATTATAATCGTAATACGATACCGAAACGCATGTACCATAAAAATGTGAAAATTATACAATAACACAGAATACAGAATGGACGCATATAAGCAAGGCTGGGTCGTAAAAAAGGAAGGTAATTTAAAAAATTATGTGAAAGGACTTTGAATGAAGAGTAAGAATCGGAGATATGAACAAGAAGGTCGTGCATGAAATGATGAAAGAAATCCAGCATATAAAGCAAACAAGTACCGAAAATTATACGAGATGAGTCGATGACGACTTCGAAAGATTAGAAAAATACAAGAAAAAATACCATATGATTTAACAAGCGTGCGAAAAAAATATGCTTTCCAGATATTATGTTACTTCGACCCTCTCTTAAAGAAATAAATAAAATACTATATTTTATTCTATTATGTTATTTACAGAGCAGTCGTAATCGCTAATCATGATACCATGACGACCAAAATTATCCGGCACCATCTGTTTCAATCTGCAGCATTTCTGACGGCTTGCTGAAGTAAGCCGTTGACTGCAGATTAGGTAAGACGTCAGATTCTTCGGTCTGGAGGAACGCGTTTCTTCAGCTCAGTTTTATATCACCAGTCTCTGCATTTTTTTCGTATGTCTTGTGAATCTAAGTACATCAGTAAGCGCATATATATTGTGGATAAAAATTTATATCTTGTAAAATCTAGCTGTTCTACAAGTGATGATCATAAATCTACTATACTGAGTCGTTTATGGGATTTGCAGCATAATGCATCTCTCTTCCTGTATTCTAGTTATCTCCGTGCCTGTGTCTCAGATCAAAACTAAAATATTGGAAAGCTTATCAACATTTACCATAATTGATTATGTGATGATTCTTTCTTGCCATTTTTTTTCATTTTTCCATTGCCGATCACGTGATGGATTTTCTATTTAAAACATTCTTTTTAAGTCAATATATCAAACTTAAAATATATTCATTAACTAACTATATGTAACACAAGGGTGTGACATTGAGGGTGACAAAATATTAAAAAAATCGTAATACGTTAAAACTTTTATATATTTGCATGGTTAGTGAGGAGTCTAGTCAAGCATAGCTACTGTAATGTGGTCACTTTGTATTCGTGTATACTCTTACAGAACGAAAAGAGTAAAAACAAATTCGTGAGCTATGTTAATTATAAACTTATACACCACGAGAGCAACTAAATTACGAAGAATAATTTTTGATTTAGCGTGTCATTTTAACCTTTGCACAATATTAAAAAAAACAATATTAAGAAATATATAAAAAAAATGATCATTAGAAATGGATTACCAGATCCAACCTGAACCAATATTGGACGCTTATATACATTTTTTTTATCATTAATATTTAATGCATATACATTACGATTGAAACTTGCTAATGTTAAAAATTTAAAATAATATGTGTTGTTTATGTAAAAAATTAAATATTATCCATGTATGTATGTAAATATTGCAAATGGTAGTTT
This sequence comes from Agrypnia vestita, assembly GCA_016648135.1. Lineage (NCBI taxonomy): Eukaryota > Metazoa > Arthropoda > Insecta > Trichoptera > Phryganeidae > Agrypnia > Agrypnia vestita. Next base: position 45,598 of record JADDOH010006981.1, on the reverse strand, counting down.
TGTACCGTATAATTAAATTAAATACATAAAGGAATACACACGCACCCAATAAATTGTTAGCACCTTACATCTACAGGTAAAAGTATTGCCTAATTTCAAAACTCCCTAAAACGGATTTCGGATAATTTCAATTCATGTTTTATGAAAAATGTAGTTTTGTAGATTTTTTATCAGCTACATGCAGAATACATTGCATCTTGCAAAAATCATTTTAAGCGTTGATAATGCATATTAAAAATTAAAGTTTTTTCCAAAATAATCGAAAGAAACTTTTCAAATGTACGCTTTCCATCTATAAACAAAACGAAAAAATCCAAAAACACTTAAAATCGTTTTAGGGTGTTTTGGAATTAGGCGCTACAAATGATAACTAAAAATAAAGTATCAGATTAAAACCAAGTTTTTACAATACTCCATTGTGATTTAAATCAGGTTTCGTGGCTATACATGCGTCGGGCTAATTACTAATATATAATGATTCCAATTTGAAAAAAACATTTTCTAAAAATCCAAAATTATAATATAATTACTATTTTTAAAAACGAAAATTTGTTAAATTATTTTTATCATCGCCATGATTCTGCCTGCAAAGTTTCAGCTCGATTTGATCACGGGAAAAGTGTTAAAAATCGATCCAAAGTTTTTTCGTCAGACAAGCAAGCAAGCAGACGCTACGAGTTAAAAGAAAGAGAGTAATTAAATAGTCGAGTAACGATTTACCAGGCGGGGCAGTTGGATATTAAAGGAGTGGGGGTAATTTTGTTATTTCTTGGAAATATCGTTAGTAGAGGTGAAGTTTTCGCGAAAGCAAAGATAACAGATATGCAATAATTAAAGTGCCTAGACTTTAAACGTCGAACCTCGCCACCACTACGCTAACTTTCGGTTGACGATTAGTAGATTGTAAAGGTCAAAAGTTCATCTTGTCCGCAGTGCACACAGCGCCTGTCGATAATAATTGCACAGATAAATGGCTAAAGATAAGGAAAGAAGAATCAGAGAACGTGAGAGGTCAAAACCTTAACTGGAATAGATTTTGTGGTTTGATTCTCTATATTCTCTTATAAAGCTCGTTCACAACTTAACCAGTGTGAAAATAAGTTAGCTAAATTATTTTATAAAAAAAAATTAATTATCGTCATAAATACTTAATCATTCACAAGATGAAATAACTGTCTAGACAAGAAGTTATTAAACAACATAAAATTTAAGTGCCGCATAATTTTTAACTAATTAATGATTAATTTTATATTTTTAATTTAAGTTTTTTATATATTGAATACTCCGCACCCCGCTAAACTAATGCTAGTACAATTAATATTATTAATATGTATTGTGATTACTTTTTGAAACAATATAATTATTTAAGTTTACTCTAAGCCAAACATTGTACAACACACACTTTATTAAAAATATTTTTTCACTTTTACGTTTTCGAGAGGAGTCCCATCCATAATCGGGCGTAATTTATAACTGTCAACATCAGGTGATGATTATGAGAGGTACAGTTCCTCTCAAATCCATAGTAGGTACTGATGAATAACTCAACGTGTGTTCGAAAAACTCTATTACCTACTAAAATTAATTAAGGTTAATTGATGAAAACAGTAATAAAATTATAAAAAAAATATTTTACCATACTAATAAATGCTAATAAATTACAACCATAAGGTTTTCATAAAATTAAAAATATATAACATTAGTTACTCCCCGCCGAGGTCTACAAAAATGAACATGACACGACCATAACATTGTTTTTCAAAAATTTTCCAATAAAATAATAGATAAATATAACTTATAAATAAATAAAAATAAATGGTAGTATTTTTCCACATCTGTTATATTTAAGTTATCAATAAGTGACGTAAAATTTAACATTTTCTTCTGAATCCTTCATGCAACTTTTTTGCAACGGCACGATTTTTTATAAAGATAGAGTTATTTCTTTATAATGTACCTACATTGTAAATACTTGGCAAATATGTAAGAAGCGAGAGCCGAGTATGTCTGTGATGAAATGAACACAATTTGTTTCCAACCACATCACTCATTTCTGAGGTTTTATCAGAGACCAGAGTTTCCTGTAGCATGTTTCGCAGACAATACTGATCTCAGTACCTATATAATTCCAAGCACAAGAGTTGAATGTCTTTTTGGAGAAATGCTGTAAAAACAACTGTGTATTAATTATAATTTTAAAACACTAAAGTAAAATAATGTAATAAACTGTATCTTATATATAAAATAAATAAAAAAAATTGATCATCAGAAAATGAGCCGATATCATTTAAATACAATAAGTGCAAGAAGAATATTGTTAAATATTTTTTTCAAATTTAAAATTAATACACAATGTTTTTTATTAGTCTGATGAAGAAAATTGTATTTTCATAAACCGGTTGGCGGTAATAGGTCGACCAAATGTGTTCGAACCACCAAAATGTGGTTTGACTACACACTATCTGGCTAAAAATACCTTCTTCTCTTCTTTTGAGAGGCATTTTCCCTTAAAAATTGTTCTTCGTGTGCCATCTTCCATAAAAAGTTCTTGTAAATGTTAATTATTTGCGATATATACCTAAAATCAGCAACATTTTGGGTACAGAGGCATTTTTTGAAATTATGTAGCCATAATAATCGGTTTTTATATGTCCGTCCCTAATATACTCTACCTTATTCTGGATAACAAATAGTACCTATGTGATTACGTTCGTCTCATTTATCTAAAGAATATAAAATTACAAACGGTTATCAAAATATTCATTACGGAATTCAAACAACAGTTTCCATTAGAATTACCTCAATACGCAGTATTTTTCACATACAAATTTTCAATAAGAATATCGGGTACTCCTCTCCACGAAGTAGCATACTCTTCTATTTTCGATGTTTATAGCGTTAACTTTGTGGTTGGACATAATTATTAATTTTAATTTAACAACTTTGAATTAAGCACTTAACCAGTAACTCTACGGACGGGCAGTTTGCGTCCGTCCTGATGAAAATACAGTGGTATCAAAACCGGTAGACGTAGAGTTACTAGTTAAGTGGTTAAGACAAAGTTGTTTAATTAAAATTAGTACCACATTCTTCATTCGTAAAGCAATACAAATATTTTTTCAGACTTCAAATAGAAATTCAAAAATAAAATTTTAATGCAATAGACAATATGATCATTGATGCACCAGTTAAAACAACCTCCTTGTGTGATTATACCTTTATGCATTCTAGTCTCATTATAGTATACGAGCCGGCTCGTCTGAAACGGCTGCAATACCACGCGCGCAGACAAAGCATGTACCAACTGCATGTAGACTTAAATATAATTTATGACTTGACCCTTTAAAATCCATGAGCGTGTTTACGCGCCAAACCATGTATATGATTACACTCCCTTTTCAACCTTGCAGAGACAGGATTAAGCAAGATTATCAATGCTGTACGTATAAAGTCAATCTGCTGTTTGTGGATGACAATTCCCAGCAGTTTATAGACAATTAAGCCTTAAAGTGTTGTACAAAACCTGTCACTGACCTGTGTGGCAAACATTTTTAAAACCTCTGATATTTGAAAGGTTAAATGAATATGTAATGACAATATTTTATAGCAGCATGCATAAAAATTATGAACATGTCACAGCTATGCTTACGCTATACTAAATAAAATGAAATAAAGTAAGTTTCGTACATTTCACAGTTCGTTATTACTTGTGGCGTATAAATGTAAAACCGCCATACTTATCTTTACTTATTTGCACATCTATTAGTATCTCTTAAATGGTAATGTGACTGACTATGACGTCTTTATCACACGTCAATAGAATCAAAGGCCCAATGACTCAATAAAGTGATTCATTAATAACAAATAATTAATTAAGCTTTTTATTTAAGCTAATTAAGATTAATTATTTTATTTTATTTTATTTTATTAATATCCTATTCAGATCATTTTTTTTCCTTTGTCTATAATATAATTAATTAACACCATTATTAAATTGTAAACATTTAATTATTACTATTACTTAATTTTAATTGGCAATAAGATTTAATCACAAATGTTATATAAATAATAAATATTCTTGAACATTATACTACTGGAAGAGCACTGTCTGCTATAATACAGTAAATTACTAGTGTAGCAGGCAGGGCGTCAAATCAATTTAGTGTTTACTTGCTGCCAAGACACTCAACAACAATGAAAAAAGCTTCATTAAATTTTGTAAACACTGTAAACATTTGTAACATTGAACATTGAATAAACATTTGAATTTGAATTTGAATTTGAATTAAGCAATATTCTAGACAAAAAAGAAATGACGAGAGAAAACTTCTGATACAAAAATAAAATTTAACAGACAAAAAATAAATGAAACACTCGTTTACTTAATTAGCAAGGATTATATTTTTTAACAATCGCCTCCTCCGATTAATACTCGAGGGTAAGATAAAAGGAAGACGGGGAATTGGTGTAAGGCAAGACAGTGGATCGGAATGAGACAGTGGGAGGATTTGTTCCGGGCAGCGCAGGACAGGTAAGTTTTCGCAAAAGTGATCGCCAATATCGGGGGCCCCTGACAATGCACAAAAAAAGAAGAAGATATTTAAAGGCGTCCCTATAAAAAGGATCTATATGCAAAAACAAAATTTTACAGGAGAGAGGAAAAACACTTTGTGAAATAAATAACCAGAATCTCCGATTTTTTAATTTTCTAATATTTACTTGTCTCTTTTTTATGTTTTCTTTGTTTTTTATGTTTTTAAGCAATCCCAGTGACATCTTGAAACTGTCGTATTTCATCTATATCGTCATATTTGTTGCCACCAGATGAATAAAGACTCTTATTCTTATTTTTGAGGCCAAATTTCGGCATGATTGAGTTGACATCATGGAAAATAAATACCGTACATAGTGAACAATGTTATATAGATCATTTTAAAATAATAAAATCACTTTTTGGTCTGATGTACTATATAGACCCTTTTTATAGGGACGCATTCATTTTTTCTAAAGACTGATTTTTTTTATAAACTCTTCCTTGAATCCCTTTTTGTGTTCTTTTTATAATCTGAATTTATTTAAAGATTTTTTTAAAGAGACACTTGCACAATATTAGGTAAAAAAATACATAAAAAAATTATACATTATTATTTCAAATAGCCCATTGTCCTAATTACAAGTGTCTTTTGCCTGCTTTAGCAACATGCCTATGCATATTTAGAGAATCAATGTAGTGTGATCGTGTAAGAATGTGTTAACAAATTAATAATCGATTTAATGTATTCTATGGCTTCAGGTTAGGTTAGGTTAGGTTAGGTTAGGTTAGGTTAGGTTAGGTTAGGTTAGGTTAGGTTAGGTTAGGTTAGGTTAGGTTAGGTTAGGTTAGGTTAGGTTAGGTCAAGAAAATGGATATTGAGTTGGAGTGACTTTTTGGATGATGATAGGGTACCTGCAAAAATTTGCGCATCAATGCTAAGGGCAGCAAAACATATCTCGTATTTACTCCCTTTCTTTTAACTTTTAGCGTCTGCTTTTCTGCCGAAAAAACTTTGGATCGATTTTTAACTTTTTTCCGTGACCCAATCGAGCTGAAACTTTGCAGGCAGATTCGTGACGACGATAAAAATCTAACAAATTTTCGTTTAAAAAAATTGTAGTATGATTTTGGATTATTTGAAAATTTAACGGTTTTTTAAAATTGGAAACCATACAAATAAGAAAGGAGCCCGACGCATGGAGAAGACGCGAAACCTGTTTCAACTAGTCTGACTCGAGCCGTGTGTCCGATCAGACGGTTTCGCCGACGCCATGCCCACCTATATCAATTATTACATTTTCAATATTCTAAAGTTTTAAGAATACCTAATAATATACATGGAATAGATTTTCCACATGAACTTAAAACAAGGAAAATATGTTGATGGAATATTAAATTTGAAACAATACAAATAAGAAAGTGACTATAATAAAAACTTGGTTTTTATGGGTTGGTTTTTTTAATGAGACTAACAGAATACTGGGTTTAAATACATTAAAAAACAATACCTTATTAATTAAAACTTAGCCTATTATTCTAATTACTAGTGTCTTCGGCTTGCTTTAGTCACATGTATGTGTATATTTAGTGTATCAATGCAGTGTGATCTCACATAATAATGTAAATAAATTGGTTAAATGTGTTCTATGGGTTCAGGTTATCAAGAAATTAGATTTTCATCGTTAGGGTCAGGACAATATACGTATATGGAATGTACGACATATTATTGTGACGCGAGGAAAGTAATGGTGCACTAAATGCAATTATGGCCAATAAGAATCTGTCAAAAGAAGCAAGACTAGCGGTACATAATGGCGTTCTAGTGCCAACCCTTATGTATGGAAGTGAAGCCTGGAATTGGCAAAAGAGGAATGAAAGTAGACTGAATGCGGTTGAAATGCGGTCACTAAGACGCTTGTGTGGAAAATCTTTGGTCGATAGAGTGAGGAATGAACAAATTAGAAGTGAATGCAATGCTGGCTGTAGTGTGGTAGATAGAATAAAGAAAGGAGTGCTGAGATGGTTTGGTCATGTGGAACGTATGAACGAGGAAAGGATGGTTAAGAAAATATATGAGGCGAATGTTGAAGGCAACAGGAATAGAGGGCGTCCGCGAAAGACCTGGCACGGTCAGGTACTACAAGTATTTGAGGATGGCCCTGTTAAAAGCCGCAACAATCGTAGAACGTGTATGAGAAGATGTATGAATGTGGCCGAAGCAAAAGTGGTGTGCCAGGATAGAAGAGTGTGGCGTTCAATCCTCTCTGCCTACCCCTGCAGGGAAACGGCGTGATGGTTAGTTAGTTAGTTAGTTAGAGGAAAGTAACCAATATAATAAGAATGCTGACTTATTCAAAAGAACTCTGGGTTAATTATATGGGGTTCAACATATAAATTAACGTCATATAAATAAAAATAATTTAAAATTATACAGAAAATTTTGTGTGGCAAACAAGATCGTATATCTTCTCTCGGACTCGTGTTTGTGCATTTTGAAAAGGGCAGGACGATTCTCGTAGCTACGAAAATTTCTGTGTTGACCAGTTTTCCAGGACAACACAGAAATCTTCGTAGAAACATTTTCTGCTCTCTTTTGATTCTTGCAATGCATGTTGTAAAAGGTGACGAGGTAATTTATGAGTATTCCAAGATACTTCGAACTAATAATATTTATAAATACTTTTAAGACTGAGGATTTTCAAAGGCGTAGGTTATTCTTGTTATTAATCCCAATATAGAACAAACTTTTTTTATATCTATCTCTAACAAAAATATTAAGTCAACTTATTATTATATATAAAAAAATGCTAAATTAATTAATTTCTCAAGTCTTGTGTTTGATTTGACGAAATTTTTTTTTTCAAAAGTCGCCAAAAAATTAAAAACGACAATTAAAAATGCTTATTTTTATTTCCATAGTTGCGTAAATTTCCATAAATGCGAAGAAAATATGCAATCATCTGCGTTAGAGATTTGTCTACAACAGATTCATTGCTAGTGTCGAACTGGTAACATACATGTGTGACGAATATGTATCGAAAAAAGCGTTATATTTCAGTAATTCGGTAAAGAAAGACTTTTCAATTCTAATTCTTTCGTATTTTGGGCGTGGTGCTGGAAGAGCTTGACCCAACGTGGAGAAATTGTGATAAGAGAGGAGAGATAGGAAAAAATATATATAGTATTTAGCGCTTTTTAAAAAACATGCAATAACAATTATACAAAATTCGTTTTTAAAAAAAAATCAGTCATCATCTTAAGTTTGAGGAACCCTGTTTGGCATAACTTTAAAGGCGTGCAGGAAACTTATTTCAATCTCGCTTATTTTCCTAAGCGAGCAAAAACACAAAGCCTTTAAATTGCACTTTTATGAAGAATATGTTCACACACTATACAAGTATAAGCAAGGCGCTAACCAAATGTAATTATTCTATTAAATTAGTTATCGATTTCGCTGCACCGCTTCTCGTTAATTTATAATAAAGTGTGTACTGTAAGAATCAGAACATTGTATATTAATAATTAAACGGAAAAAAATGTTGCACATTCAATATACTTATACAATATCGAAAAAAGGACATTGAAAAGAAAATTTACGTCTAATGTCTTAGTTTCATCAATTTAATTTAATTTTCATTAATATATATTTTTTATTTACTTTTATTTTTATTTAATTAACAATATATATAATATTTTATTACAATGATACCTAGAAAGTGTTTGCAATTCTTAAGAATAGGCTGGATATTCAAATGAGAGACAGTGATATGGGCCTATCAGCTTAAGCTGCCTGCCCATTATCAATAATAATAAAAATATTAATTCAATTTTTTTTTGTATGTATATACCTCACCAAAAAGTATTAGTGGTGAAGGAGATTAGTTTACATGAGAGGTGAACAAAAATCACTTATATTTTAGGCTTAAAATATAAGTGACATACCAAAAGTAGGTAATACGCACAATGTGTCAGCGTATTGACGCCTAAAATGCTGTTATTTGGTCACTGGGTCTTCGCGGTCAGAGCCGCCATTTGAAATTTGTAAAAAAACACGGTATCCACAAAATAAATGTACACCTAGGCAATTGCTAAAGTGTGCAAATTAGGAACTTTGTGTATACATATTTACATTTATTTAAGTTTGCGATATTCCTCATGTTTAATTTATTAATGTTCAAGTTTTTATATAAGTGATAAGAAACATTAATTTGTCTCAATGGATTGTGATTGTAGTTTTTACTATAATAATAAATATAGAACTACCAACTTACACCACAAAAACTTTTTAGTAAAAATTAATATTCTTAAAAGCAATATATCGTCGCTGTACATTCTGTGATGAACGAATCAATTCTTCAATTTTTCATATAAATAAAGGAGATATATGTACTAAAAAAACATTTGTTCATTTGGAAAGTCTGCCTAGTAATTATTTGAAATATTTTTTATAAATCTATTCAGTTTTATTCCTTCATCTCAGAATGTACTAAAACGTCACATAGGATTAATTATATATACAGCGATGATATGTTTTGTTCCCACAAACTGATTTTTCTATGTTAAAAAATATACAAAACTCCATACCTATCACGAAAACATAAAAAAAAATATTTCGCAAAAACTGATCAATATGAAAATTTAAGTTAAATAATATAAAAATTCAAGCCCTAACGATGAATTCGATGCCATCGTAAAATGTGTTATCATTTACTAGTGTGGGATGCATTGGTTTGCCTGCTCTATGTAACTACTTTTGGACTACCTCTCGTAGTCCTGTGCGAGATTTTGTGCTGTTTAGATTTCATGAAGAAAAGTAACTGTCATTACATAACAAGCAGTAGCAAAGACAAAAATAATGCCATATAATTAGAATTTTGGCATTTAAATCAAAATAACCTAAATTTACGTAATAATTGTAACACGTGAATACCTCTTGACATTATTTTAACGTTTCGTGAATATTTTTACAATTTATTTTCGTTTAGTCAGTAAAGCACTATATAATTTTTAATCAAAATCGAATCGATTTTAATCTCCGCCGTGAAGTATTAAGGAAATCGAAATGACTGAAATTATTAGCGATCGTTTAGAAATTCCATTAGCGGTGAGCCGTATTCAATTGTAGTCCGCGGAAATGGAATTGGAAGATGACACGCCATTACGCAGTTAAGCCTTCGGCTGGTGCATGGGGCTGTGTGCATGGTGGTGTAGTTAGGGTAGCGTGTAGGGTGTTGTACAAGGAACAGTATTGTGAGGCTTGCACTTGCTTGGAATAGAGCTAACAATATTATTGTGATTATTAATTCAAACAATTCCATCGTCTAATTTTCACTTCAACTATAAAAAATATTATAATTTTGAACAAACTTATATTTAACTTTTATACACAAAACTATTTATTATTTATATCGCAATATTTTGATAATAAAGCTTTCTACTTCGGCTCCTTTTATCTGTAGGTACTTTATTAATCATTTGTATTTAAACTTACTACCTATATATTTTTTTGGTTTTAAAGGTTATCAGTTTAATAATAGAGTAGTATGTAGTAGATTGTTGGTAAAGTGGTTATAACTCTCGCTTGGTTCCAATGGTCGGTGGTTCGAGACCCACACACCAGCAGTTAGTCTTATTTTTATATCACAAACGATTAGCTTAGTTTAAAAGTATGTAGTAAGAAAATTGATGAGACAAGTTATCCGCATTCGCATCGTATTATTCACGAAGCACGAAGAGAGCTTCTAATACTCTCAAAATTCAATTTGTAAATATGAAATACAATTATACTAAAGTAGATATAACATAATTTTTTCCATTCATTTTAAAGATCATCATGAATATTTTCTACAGTGTTAACGCCAAATTCGTCAATAATACGTTCTCTATGTACAGACACAGACTGAGTTCCAATCGAAGTAAAATAAGTTTCTAACTAACTGATAACGAACTATTTTAAATCACACATTTTTTGATAAATTTTATAAAAGGGAAGGTACATTTTTTATTAGAAACGTATATTTGAAGTGATATTATACGATAATTTAAAAACAAGCTAGTTTAATATAAAACAGTATTACAAGAGAGATTTTTAAATCATTTTAAAAAATGTACCCATATAATGTCATAATAATGAATATTTTTCACTGTTAAAATACCAAAATTTTTATTGAATTAAAATTTTCAGTATATTAATGCGAAATATGCACGAAAAAATATCAAAGTTCAATTTAAATTTGTACCTTAGGATAAAAAATTCAATTTATTTTTTAAATTTAGGAATGTTACATTTCTACTAGGTAGTAGACAAATTCAAAACTTGTTTATTGGTAAATTAAAATTAAAATTAAATCTTGGTTCAGTCGAGTTAAAAATTGATTAATTTAAAAATTGTCAACAGGTGGAAGCATTTAAACTAAATAGTAAAACAAAAATTGTAAAAACAGCACAGAAAGAAAACGAATTTTGAAATTGCGAAACAATTTCACTGTTTTTCTTTTCAGAAACTTGACGAGCAATAATGTGAGCTTAAAAAATGTTAATTTGAATTAAAAAATTATTTTTTAAACATTATAGTTTTTTAAGGTTTTCACGGCAGTTCAGAATTCGACCTTTTGTGGCCGATGTTCCGAATTCCATTGTAGAACTTCAATAAATAACCACAAAATCTGCATCAACATTCACAGTAAAAAAACTTCCCTGATGGTTGATCTTGCAATGGGATCCAAAACATTAGGGAAAATGGTCTATACAAAGCAGAATAGACCAGAAATATCTAAATAAAAGACAGGTATAAAAGAAATAGGTACTTAATTTATTTGGTGATAAAGGGCCGGTTTTTAATTTGGCCCTAAACCTGAATAATATGTAAACGGGCCAACCACTCAAGGGTTAAAAATGAACAGCAAGCCACACGCATCATCCTTTTTGCACTATTTTGTCCTTTGTTTTTCGATAACTAGAAGCTTTCTTGTAAGTGCAATCTCATTTGCGACCTCAATGAATCTGTAATAAATTCAGTTGTTTTCCTTATTTGTTTGTGTTTTGTGCCTATCTTATATGGTTGACACAGAACATTCTACGAACACTGCAAAATTTTGAAGAAAATTTGTTGTTTTCACAACTAAATTGGTGATTCTCTATCATCTACTAATGTAGTTACCTTATCAACACTTCAAAAAGTGCAAGAAAAATACATTTAAATACCTCTTCTTGTGCCTGATCCATTCAACAGATATTGGCTATCATGTTGACCATCATCACACTTTTACCGTACTTAAGTCTACATCAGACTGGCTAAACTACTGTCTTAAGTTTTCAGACTTGATATACCCCTCTTTCCGGGGTCCCAACCCGGCAATCTTTCTCTGCATTATATGGTGCAAGATTTATCTTCATTCATAACTTTGTTCATATTCTTCTTTTCTTAAAGATTCTTCTGTAAATTCACATCTTAAATGATTCATGTCACTTTACCAATTCTTTGGTCAACGTCTGTTTCCATTTCATAATATAAATATTGATTAACAAGTTGAATCTGACCATTCGTAATCAAGGTTGGATTAGAAATACAAACCATGAACTACGAAGATTACAGAAATGAAGACAATTGAAGACCCCATGCCAAGAAGTTGTTAACTAACATTCAAGTCATTTTGAGATAATTAGGCATTTGCATTTCGCCTTTGAAAAATATGTTTTATTGCTAATTCAAGATAAATTGTTATTAATTTATATCACTTAAATACTAAAAAAGTATTTACAAAGTAAAAAAACGCATTTATGCACAAAACAAAAAAATTCTAATTTTCCCCATAAAATGTAGTAAACAACCATTTTTTCGCCTCTGGAACTCATTTTTAATAGAATAACACCTTTTTAAAATTGGTAAAACACGAACACCAAACAACCCTTCAAACGCTATCCGTTTTTACCATCCATTATCCAAAATAACAAAATATCTGGCATGTTAATTAATAATAAAAAACCATATTATGTACCATTTAAAATTATTGAAAAATAATATACAAGTACATATTATAATAGTCTTCTAATAGTAGAATAAAATTTATATTAACCATAAATATTCCAATTAAATAAAAACGCGTGTTAATTTCAGAATGATGGCATGAACATGTTATAATGGAAGATAACATGTTCTTCCCATTACTAACTGATTTGATTTTTATGAAAAAGTGTAGTTAACATGTTCATCCCTATGATTTGAACATGTTCTAATGATTTTTTAGCTCTGAACTTATTTCCAATGGAAAGAGCGTACAATATTTAGTTTAGACGGATTATTTACTCATTTTTGATAAAAATGTTAGTTAACTTCTTGCCATGGGGTCTTCAGTTTTAATACTGTAATGTATTGATTATGAAGGCTAGAAATATTCATTAAGCAAAGAAAAACTCTCACAAATCCAGTGTTTAAAACTACAGCAACTTAAAACTACTACAAAACTTAAAAAAAATATTTTTATTAAAACTGCTCCATTATCGAGATTGCTTTCAGGCTTTAGTAATAAAAAGAGCTGAACACGTAATTAAAGGAATGTCAATAGCCCGCTCTGCTCATTCTTTCAATTGTCCGGTGAATGGACCCATTCCAGCTTATCTGATGAGAGAGAGAGCCAAGTTTCTTTTCATCAATCTTTCTGCAAACGTAGATTTGTAACATGTGAATCTCCAGGAAAAATAAAAAGAATAACGAAAAAACAGTGCATTAATTTCCTTGTTTAAAGACCCCGGTTCAAATAAGTATCAAGCAAGTTATTTACTTATTTTTTGTACTTTCCCTTTACAACTGTTTGGTATTTCAGGTATCGTATTTAAACAATACAAAAATAATATAATGAGTATAATAAAAACCTTAGCTTTACCTGATATCAAAAAATTTAAGAAGGCATTTGAAAAGGAAATTCATTGTATATATTGGGTATTGGTTTAATTAATAAATTAAATAATTTAACGTTTTCTCAATTTTTCGTTATCATTCTCAGCCAGAAGAAAGGTCGGATACACTAGATGGAATAGCCTTAAAAACTGTAGAAACAAAATGATTACGAAATATAATTATGAATATGATTATTTATTTGTATATTGCAAATTTATTATAATTATTTGTATCCGATTTTTTTTATTAATTTATTTCAAAGATCAATATAATTGATTACCAAGCTCTCCTAATATTGCGTGTAAGTCCTTCCATCCGTCTGTAACTTACTGAAATTACAACACTGATAATCAGCAACCAACAATCAGCAAAAATGTCGTCTTTAAAAAAATGTCGTTTCTGTAAATGTACATTAGGTTTTAAGTCGATGAAATGAGTTTGTAAGTTTATATGAAATTATTTTTAGGTTAAAGCGAATAGAGCTAACTGAAAAATCAAATGATTTTTATTCATGAATTTTCAGCTTCAATTCAATTCTGCAATATTCGGTCCCGTAATTTTTCACGCGTTGGCGGCTAGATTCTTTATTCATTTATGTCAACGGTCAATACCTTTTACAATATAGAGTAGCTTGTTGGTCCTGTGGTTAGAACACTCGTCTCGTGATCCAAAGCTCGCGGGTTCAAACCTCACTTCAGACCAGCAAGTTAGTCCCATTTTCATAGTACAAGCGTTTGGCTTAGTTTAAAATAGTAAGAATATTGATGTGACACATATTCCGTGTTCGCATCTCTATTTAAAAAATATATATTTATATAAAATAACATATAATTAGATAACACAGTGTACTGGCATATATTTATACACACACATAAACTCATTTTTATACAAAAACATATCTATTATGAAAAACTAATAATAAAATTATCAGACATCACGTGGACCATCGAAAACCAAACTTTCTTAACGCCCTCCCCTCCTAACCCAAATATTCTATCACAACTGCTCGTTGACATAATATCTTTCTGTAACATATATCAATACAACAGTATACTGAACAACCAAAACAAAATCCTCGACCTCATCCTCACAGACATCTCCGACACCTCTGTCTTGCACTCTACCGATCCCATATCCAAAGAAGGCAGATACCACCCATCCCTAGAAATACAAGTCAATCTCGAAACTAACCCCACTCTACAATATAAATCCATAAAAAGCCAAACTACCACAAGGGGGACTACAACACAATAAACACATCCCTTACCAACATCGACTGGACACTCAAACTACAGAACCTAAATACCTACGATTGTGTTAACTCACTCTTCGACGAAATTTCCCCACTAATCTCAAGACATGTCCTCACAACATCCAAACCAAAGGGTCCCCATTCTGGTATTCACACCAACTCATAAAACTTATCCGAGAAGAAAACAAATATCACAAAAACTATAAACTATACATTAACAACCAAGACAAACTTTCATTCTCACTACTGAGATGTAGAAGCAAAAAACCAATTAAAGAATGCTACACAAACTACATCAAAAAAATTGAGAATAACACAAAATCAAACCCCAAACTATTCTGGCAATTCGTAAACAAAAAAAAAAGCAAACAGCCCAAACATACCAACTACAAACTCTTGGTAACGAATTAGCAAACAAGGTAGGTACCTCAATTACATTTTTTTTAATTTATTAAATATTTTTATTTTGATATATTCTTCCTAATATGTATGCCTTAAATATTTTGTTTGTAATGTACATATTATCAAATAAATTGAATTGAATTGAATTATGCGAAATATTCTCGAAATACTTTAAATCGGTCTACAATAAACAAAACCCCACCTCCTGCCAGACCCTCACAGACTCTTCTCTCCAAATACCACTTATGAAAATCACTATCTATCACCAATTCGTATTAAAAGAATGTCTATCCCTGAAAACCAACAAAGGAGCGGTCCCGGACGGTCTATCACCATATTTTGTCAAAAAATGCGCTACCACTCTTTCATTACCATTCACCATTATATACAATAAATCCCTAACTGAAGGCATTTTCCCCGTTAAATGGAAAACCGCATTCATCACACCTATCCACAAAAAGGGAATTAAAAATGCAGACCAATCGCGAAATTAGACTGTTTCGGGAAAATCTTCGAGTCTCTCATCCGCCACGTTATCCTCAACTACATCACAAACACAATCACCCCTCTTCAACACGGCTTCTTTCCACATCGCTCAGTAACGTCTAATCTTCTCATATATTCTCAGTTCATCCGTAATGCAATTGACAATCGACTTCAGGTTGACTCTATCTACACTGACTTTGCAAAGGCTTTCGATAAGGTAAATCAATCCCTTCTCGTAGAAAAACTAGCAACATTCGGGATACATGTACCTTTCTAAAATGGTTTAAAAGCTACATCACAGAAAGAACTCACATAGTTGTCATCAGCAGCCACTCAAGCACCCAGTTTTACACTACCCCCGGTGTAAGCCAGGGATCCCGCCTAGGGCATCTTCTCTTTCTAATATTTATCAACGACATAAAATAAGTCATAAAATCAACCTATTAATTTTCGCTTACGACCTCAAAATTAACAAACAAATCAATTAACACTATACATGACTGGCACCTCCTTCAAACTGACCTTAACACACTCCAAAAATGGTGCATAGACAACAACTCTACTTTAACACAGAAAAATGTAACTCAATTTTTTTAATTTTTTTTTATTTATTTAAAAAAATCCTTGTTTACAAATAAAGACACTTAATACTAATTTACCAATAAAACATAAGATAAAACATAAGATAAATTACACATTTTTTTTGTTTTGTTTAATTTGTGGATTGTGCCACTCTACTAGGCTACGCCTGTCCCAGAATGGCGTTATAGAACACAATTATAATATTTTTTCGAGTTCGTCAGTAGTATTTATTTTCATAAGGTAGCTATCCTTCACCAAAAAACGCAGAACCATAAAATTTGAATACAGTATCAACCAAACCACGCTTTATCCATTAACAACTATTAAAGACCTGGGAATATCTATGACGATATCTCTAGACGAGCATCAAAAACTCTCGGCTTCGTCCTCAGAACAACGAAAGAATTCCACGACACAGCCGCGTCAATAACTATCTATAAATCCCTCATCAGAAGCCTACTGGAGTTCTCATCAACAATTTGGTCACCCAGTTACGAAATTCACAACTACAGAGTCGAAAAAATCCAGAAAAAATTCCTTCAATCACTGACACATCGACAAGGCCTAAATGAGTTGCTCGATACATATGACAAAAGACTCGAAAATTTCCGAAAAAAGACGAAAAATCACAGACCTTATGACACTCCACAAAATAGTAAACAACAAACTGGACTCGCCCTCAATACTCTCTCAAATAGATATTAATATACCTGCCCGGTCTCTGAGATCCCGAACACTATTCCACACAAAGGTCTACAACACCAACATAGGTTATTTCTCTCCTCTACCTAGAATGCTAAACCGGTACAACGGTCACGTCATGTAACCCCAACATCGACATATTTCACATGACACAACCTCAGTTTAAAAGAGAAATTATATCACTCGTGACCGAAAATAATTTGAGCGTGTAAGACGGACTCTTCAGAAATCAACCTAAACAATAATTTTTACTGCCACAAGGACACAGGTGTACATTTATTGACTTGATCGACCTAGGAGCCTACGTGCCTATTATGTCGTGCGGAGATTGTGAACTTCGTTCATCTTGTAGTCGCATATTGTACTATAAATATTGTATGATGTATTAATGTTTTACTGTAAAATGTACTAATCACCTTGTCCTAAATGATTATCCATTAGGGTCATTCTGACCTGTCGATAGTCTTTAAATAAAAAATAAAAAAAATGAGATACACAACAAAGAATATATCATATAAATCAAATTAGAACCGAGGTGTGTCGGTCATGTGACGCTCTGTACCCAGTGAAATTCTTAGGGGTATTTCACATGTTACATTTTTCCTTCAACTGTTTTTTATGTGTATATTTAAAAAAATGTGATGATGCATTAAATTTCATCGCATATTTTGCTTCTTCTAATATCTTATTCAGCATTTTGTTTTTCCATCACGTTATATAACGAATAAAATATTAATAACCATTTTTAAATAATATTAGCATATTTTAATAGTGTAAGCATATTTAAAACCTCTTTATTATAGCCCTTAACAATTAGACTTAAATATATGAACAATATTAAAAAATTAATTTTAGAAAAATAGACATAAAAATAATACAAAATTTTACGTACTTTATGACATTCGGCACGAAAAATCAACAACATATTATTTTACATTTCTTGAACTTCACAAGTCAGGATTTTTTTATCGATTTACGATAGAGAAGCATACAAAAATTATATAAATAATCCATTACAAGGTCTGGTTGATTATTACAATCAATTAAATGCATGTGTTTAATGATAAAAATTATGTTAATACACGCTGGTAATTAACACACTTATCACTGTCAGAGTTCCGACAACCTTATGTCAGATAATGAATATATTTGTTTTGCGTTTGGTAAATGTCCTCGTTGAGTTATGACGTCATAACGCATCTGCGGTTTCGTTATTGCATATATATTTAGAAAACAAATCACAAAATCCTCACAGATGGTTTAGCATATTCGGAATTAACATATATAGTTTTTTCAAACCAAAATAGACGTTGCACTTGGGGAGATAAACAGAGTGTTCCAGAAATAAATAAATAAAAATCGTTTACATCTCTGATACAACATTTTTTCACAGCGCTCCCTTTAACATAAAACATTTTTTTATCAGAAACTTTTTTTTAGAACCTGAATATAAATCAATGTTTATTATAGATGTCTCGCAGAGACATTTTTATGGGAAAGTAGGTATAGAAAGAAGTATTTGGGTGTACATAGGGTTTACGACCTATCATACGGCTGGCTTAAGTGATCACTTTGTCATTCACAATGTAACGTTCGACATTTCCACCCATGAGAGACTTATATACCTTTTTTCCCATAAAAATACAGTTTCGTCTCTGTGAGACATCTATAATATACATTGATTGATTAATGATGTCCCTGTGACAAAAATTCAGTACTGTTCTGAAGAATTTGAACATACTCAAAATATTCTGACCTGAATATTAAATATTGTGCTGGTTACACAGCACATTTTTTCATCATTGAGTATTTGTAGCACACAGCTCATTTCTTAAAAGGCAGAATCATTGAATAATTAAAAACATTGAATTTCGGGTTGCTAGTGATGTCCTCCTTCATCGTAGGTTGAGTTTGGACTGCTGTCTCTGACACTGACTATTATCTCTGTAACCATACTCTACATGTAGCTTATAATCGAGACATACATTTTTTTCCATTTTGTTCCGGGTATGGAGGGTTGGTTGATGGATGTACGATACTGGTAGATGGAAGATTCCCAATGTGGTAGTGTTAATACAGGAAAGATTCCTACCCCACAGGGAGAATCCTTCGGTATTTAATGTGTGATATGTGTATGATATGGGAATGTATTCATGTGGAAATGTTAGTCATACAGGCAGAAAAATATTTGGTAGTTAAATAAAATAAAGTGAGCGAAAGATATCAAGCGAAAAAATCGAGTGAAGTACCTGAGTGGCTGAATAAATAAGTGCGACTCCTATGCGCAAGAATAAAATAGATTGTTCTAGCAAGTGATAAAGTATTACCCAATGATAATAAAGAATTTATAGTCGAGTGATACATTGCGACAGTATTTTAATTTAATTCATGTAAAGTGACTTTTTCCATTTCATAATGAATTAATAAATCACTGATTAATTTCCAGAGTTTTCATGCGGATAAAGGTTGCAAAAGAAAGATCTCATCTCACATTTATATTGCAGCCCAAATAAACAATACTTTGTATCTTGTATAATTTCATTCTAGCAATATAATGATTTTCATTCATCAATCCATATTTTGTTAGAGTTGTATTAAGGTTTATCTCAGATTTGCAGTTAGTATTTTGGTTAGCTATTACCCGTCAAGGATACTTTTAGTTGTCGATTCCTAAAGAATAATAAATATTTATTAATTTATTTAAAAATTAACAAAACAGAAGGAAAAGCAAACAAATAGTTTTCATTAAAAACAGACAAATTATTATAATTTATATTTTGGTTTACAACAAAAGCGAATATTGTTCTCAGTCTTTGTAGTTGTGAGCTTTGTGACGGTCAGCGGTGATGCGGCAGTGCATGCATAAAAACACCGCGTGCACTTAAAAGCTAATAGAATCTGATTGAAATAGAGGAGCCGGTGTGGGTGGGTGCGCGCGCCACCGTTGAAATAAATCTGTTCCGCGGTTCGCAGCGATGGCCGCGGAAAGCAATTACTGCATTCATAATGTTGTGTAATTCGTTGTGCGGTGGTCCCCTCCCCACCCCGCGGGTGCGAACGCATTCAAACGTACGAACGACTCAATATTAGATTATTGTATAAATAAAAGCTATAAACCAGAAAAAATGACTTACTTTTACTGCACATTTCGGCCGCGCGTTGAGGACGCGAGAACAGCGCCATCTGGCGTAGCGTAGAGTTTTGGTAGCATTTTTTTTGTTGATTTTTATACTTCATTATTATTTGCGTCATTTGGTAGCGTTGTTGACGGATATTGTTACACGATGAAGTATTTTTTTTTTTGCTTTTTATGCCTCATCATTATTTGCGCCATCTGGTAGCGTTGGTGACGGATAATGTTACACAATGAAGTATGTTTTTTTTTGCTTTTTATGCCTCATTATTATTTGCGCCGTCTGGTAGGGTTGACGACGGATATTGTTACACGATGAAGTATGTTTTTTTTTGCTTTTTATGCCTCATTATTATTTGCGCCATCTGGTAGCGTTGGTGACGGATATTGTTACACAATGAAATATGTTTTTTTTTGCTTTTTATGCCTCATTATTATTTGCGCCATCTGGTAGCGTTGGTGACAGATATTGTTGCACGTTGAAGTATTTTTTTTTTTGCTTTTTATGCCTCATTATTATTTGTGCCATCTGGTAGCGTTAATGATGTACAGAATAATGTAATTTGAAACTAGCCTTTTAACGTTAACAAATGAAAAAATGCCAAATAAATCTTAAATACAAACCAATCATTTTTTACATTAACGCAAATTATCTACAAAAGGAATGAACTTAGCGTTTCTGTTAATCCAAACAACCTACAATGTTTAATTGCTGAAAGCTGGAATTCTATATAACTTATTCAGTTTTTCAGAAAATAACAATCTATATTAAACATTCACAACAAACAAATATTAGCTCCAAATTGTAGTATACACCTATGTTTATTTAAGCGTATAAACAGTTTCATCTTGCGTATTTAGTATCAGTGACTGATATTGTTACACAGAGAATTTTTGTATTTTGATGATTCAATTTTTAATTATATTTTCAATGTAAAGAATATTTTTATTTTTATTTAATATAATCCGAATTTACATCGTTCAGTAGCGTAATCATACAGTTACGTAGGTACTTGGAGTCAACTCTTATTTATTAATGCATAATATTCAGGGCTTTTACAACCAATAAGGTAAAGTGTAGGTACATTAAATGAATGAAAATTTTACAATACATAGTTAGTGCCCATGAAATATAAACAATAAAATATAATAACATGTGGAAAGCAAATACATAGCAGTAGCACAATACTAAAATATAAATATAATATACCTAAACTAAAAAGCAAGTATTTAGCAAAAGCGTAAAATAATAATAGAATACAACAAAATAAAATAATAATAATAATATAAAGTAGAAAGCAATAGAAAAAAATCAGTACAGCATAATGTATTAAAAATTGTAGGTACATAACAGTTTGTTATCTCACCCCATCAACAATTGAAACACAATCCACTTATTTAAGTTCAATCTGACGAATACTAGTAATCTTTCAATACACTTTTTAAAATATGTTTAAAATTATATTATTATTGCGAAAAATGTTGCCGACCCCCGCAATAAGCTATTGCACGCGCTCACTACCAGCGCACGGTGGTTCCTCGTCTAGTCGGCACCACTCCAAGGTGTTTATTGCTCCGTTTTGTTCACGGAACAATCCATTCATTCCGTATTACAGTCTGATGTATTGAAGTCTTCGCGGAGCTGGCATCTGCGGCGGCGTGAATTATTTTCCCTGAACGATCTCCGCTGCGAAGTTGGAAACTGTCAACAAAAACTGATATGACAAAATTCAGAAGCCAACATTACTGAATAAGTAACGTCTAATAATAATAAATGTCATTTTCAATAATCGCAAAATGGCTTTGCGGTAACATTAAATATTATATTAAAACACTTAAATATTACATTGAAATTAATTAAAATTTTATTTATCATCACTGAACATGAAATTAACTGGAACTTAATGCACGGTTGCTTTTAGCTTTAACAAAATGCCAACCAGGCGGCGAATGAGAGGGCCGATATAAGAGCTTTTACTTATAAACGACAATTAAACGGTCCCGGGTAAGCGGTGGGTCTGCCCTCACTGACCTCTCTGACCGACGTTTCGGATCCAGTTGCACGGTCTATCATCAGGGCTGCTGTGATGAGTATGTGTTAATGTTAAGGTAAATTATTGAGTTTAAGGTTAAGGTTAAATTAAGTATTGCCGTACTGGCTTGCAGTACTGTGTCGAAAGCAGGATGTGTATGTGTATCTCTATATGTATTAATTGATTATCAAAGACATTTTTCTCATTACACACTCAAAACACATTTCAATAGAACAAAAACATTTTCACGAATCTATCTCACTAAAGTGATTTTATTATTTATCTTATTCAGAGATTATCCACCAAATCTACGCAAAATGTACCTAAATAGATTTATAAATGAACTTTGAAATGACTTATATTAAACCTTAACAGCAATAATTTATTATTTTATTTGAATAAATTTGTCTTCAGTTTTTACATTGTTTTAATATTTTTCCGTTAATAAAATATAACAATATTTAAATGAACCCATGTACATTTTATCAGAATATGCAGATACTTTGTTTACACCGCAGTTTCAATATTAGGTAAATATTTATTTGGTAGCTACTGCAATAAACTCGTGTCAAGTTAAGAATGGGGAAAAATTTTTTGAACATAATGAGTGTTTTACAATTTTTATTTATTAAACATTTAATGATATTTAAACTATTCCATTAACAAGGAAAAATAGAAAGAAATGCGGCAAGAAACTTACTCTCAAGAGAAATGAGATGAAATTATATAATGCTAAAATTATGAACACTTAAAAGTTTGAAAGTTTTTACACCCAACTTTTAAAATAAAATAAAAATTTGGAAGCTTTTATGAACATAGTCTCATTATGAAGAAATTTAAATTATATTTATACCTATTAAGTTTCTTAAAATTATTTCCCTTTTGAATTTAAATTTTGATATAAAAATATTTTAAATTTAATGAAACTTCTGTTTCACACTTTGGTGAGAACATTTCGGTTGATAGCGCCTAGAGGGGCGTTCAAATAAACTGAGTCACGTTGCATGGAGAGAATACTGAACCAACAGATGAAGGTTCGTCTTAATCATTACTTTCTCGTGACTTAAATACTCATGAAATTATAATTTTCCACCTTTTATTTGTATAAATAATATATGTTGGGTATAAAAGCAAAGGCAGGAATATCCAAAAAAATTATGTAGGAGGATTACTAATTTATAATTTACTGAATTCAAAATTTTAAAGGAAACACCAGCTATTTGTACCCAGCGTTCCTCGGGTTAAGGATTTAGTTAAAAATAATGTGGAGAAACACAAAGGTTCCGTAGTTTTGCTATAAGTCTCTAATAAAAACAATGTTTTCAAATTAATCTTGGCTGGGATACATGGTATGTCCAGAGGGGAAATGTGGCCTATGTATTTTGCCAAGACCTAAAGAATGTGGGACAAATCGGTGAAACGGTGTACATTTGTACAGAAAATTTAATAGGGCGGGGGTGGGAAAAAAAGGAGGGAGGGTAATGTCACCTGTGTTACCCACCGAGTCCTAAAGTATGTCAAGGGGAGGGGGTGGGGTAAAGGGGGAGGAGGGTCACATATGTTACCCACCGGATCCTAAAGCATGTAAAATTTTGGTCAGATCTATCAACAGTGAAGATTTTTATAGAAAATATATCGGGGGAGGGTGTGGTATAAAAGAGAGAAAAAATGTCATTAATGTTAGATAAGATTTCGGAGGGGATAAATGCATACGTAAAATGTAGAAAGCATAAAATTTTAAATTAGTAATCCTCGGTGACATTACATTCATTTTTTTTTTAAATATAGCTGTATTTGCTTTTATACTTCACATATGTAAGCAATAATATTAATTGTTTTCAGTGAATACTCCATATTATTGTTATGAAGTCCTCTTGTTATTTATAAGGATATTAGACTATTGTGTTTTAATTAATAAAAATTAAAAAGTTTTCCGCTAGGGTTATTCTTAACGCTTTTTAAAATTCTTACAAAATAAAATAATATAATTATAATTATAAAGAAAACAGAGAGTAATATTACTTAGCGTATAGGTACTAATTTACAATTTAGAATGATGTGTTATTTCAATTTATTTGTAAGAGATTATGGAATCTTTTTATTTCTAATTCTTTATCTATTTTATTAAATACATGAGATTAAAAATGGTTAATAAGGTTGATGCCAAAAAAGGTTTTTTTATATTTAAATGCAGGTAGACCAATATGTTATATTGGGAGGTTTCATATCTTTTTTGCGAGCGGGGTAACATCATTTTGCGAATTAATCATACAGACTCGAGTATAAAAATTCGATTTTCCCAGTGTAGCAATTAACCGCTCATTCGATAAGGCAATTTATACACGCATTGATGGAGCCGCCCGCCCTTTGTGAAGGCTGTGTTTTGAATATGAACGTGAAAATTGGAAAATAAATCCACATTCTCTGGCTTCCGTCATTCTGGTTTTACGGCACATTAAATTTTGGCTACAGGACGAGCTGGCTACGTTCGAATTATTCTACTGGCAACGGCAAAGTGAGGGTGTTTTTAAAAAAACTACATGTCAAACAAGTTATTTGTGTGAGGAAAATACTCGTTTCCGGTAGTTGGTTGGTACGTATTGCGTTGATGGTGGGTTTGCACCACATTCTAGGCATTTTTCAGTGAGTGAGGTCCATCAGGGCTGTTAAAATCCTAATAAATGTTAACATTTTGACTTAAACAATGTACAAAAAATGAAAAAATATAATAAACAATGTGTAAATTAACTATATACAATTAAAAATTAAAACATTTAGTATTTTTTAAAATTTTATTTTTAATTTTTTTTGTTTATTTTTCATTTAATTAAAATATAAAATTTTGGTTGGGCTGTGCCTGTCTTACTAGAAATATCTGTGTTGAGACGGGCATAATTTACATTGGTATGTAGATACAAAACATAGACGTAAAGTAAAAAAATTATTTGTATTTGATGAAGTATTGTATTCAATTCTTCCGCTCCTCTGTGGCGGGAAGCACGCGAATTAAGGTTATTTAAGATTTACTAGCCATAAATCTTAAAAACCAGAGGAATTGGCACAGTGTAATATGCACAAAGTGATGCTGAAAATCGGCACATGGAATGTTACGAGTTTAACCGGGAAAGATATCGAGTTGGTCACCCAATTAGAGCGACACTCGATTGACATTTGCGGGCTGCCATCGACGAAACTAAAAGGTAGCGGTATTAAACGTTTAGATCGAAACTGACAACTATACTATTCCGGAGTTGACGAAGCGTCTAACGCAAAACCAGGAGTTGGGATTCTTATAAATTCAAAATTCGTAGATAGTGTCCTGGAATGGAAGACTTTCAGTGACAGAGTGGTGATGGTAAAAGTGCATGGGAAGGTGATCATCATTATTCAGATTTACGCCCCGAACAAGTCATCGGAATATGGATCCTTTTACGAGCTGTTGACAGATGTACATCGAGGATTCTCGAGAAACGATAATATTTTGTACATCGGCGATTTTAATGCTCATATTGGGAATGACGCAAGTACATGGAAAGGAGTCATTCGAAAATTTGGAAGACCGGAAGTTAACCTTCAAGGAACCATGCTGCTGGATTTCTGTGCAAGTAATGGCCTGACAATAATGAACAATACTTTTCAGCACAAAGAAATACATAAATTCACATGGTACCAGAGAAGGAGTAACGAAACGAGGCAGTCTCAAATCAACTTTTGTATAGCGGCCCCCGGAATAAAAAAATCCGTCACTGATGTACGATTGAAGAAAGGAGCTGAACTAGGCAATGATCATTTTCTCCTTGTTTGCAAAATGAACAGCAAACATTTTGTGAGAAGGCGTAGGGGTCCAACAAAAAGTGGCGGTGTTAGAATAAAGTGGGAGGAGCTGCAAAATGAAGAGACCACGAAAAGCTTCGCACAAAGAATAGACCAGGCAAGCGATATTTTGCCACCCGAAAAACTAGATGCTGAGAGTGAATGGAGTCTGTTCCAGAGTACAATGGTGAAGTCAGCCAAAGAAACATATGAGACTAAACAAGTTCCAAGCGGTAATAAGACCCAAAGGACACCTTGGTGGACTGAAACTGTACGGAAAGCTGTCCATGAAAAGAAACAAGCTTACTGCGTATGGATTAGTAATCAAGAGGAAGGAAACTGAAAGAAGTACCTCGAAAAAAAATCGGAGGCCAGGAGGGTGGTAAAGATGGCCAAACAACAAGCATGGGAAAACTTTGTAGCAAAATTAGAAAACAATTACCACACAGCGGGAAAGCTGTTTTGGCAAACAGTGCGGCGTCTACGGAAGGGAGAGTCAACAGTAGTAAAGGGCATCAAGGACGAATCAGGAAACCTCATGAGGGTCGAGAAAGATGTGTTGGAGAGATGGAAAAAATATTTTGAAAATCTCCCTAACCCGTTAATCACGAGAATAGCAAGCCAGATCCCCCAGCATCAGATAAAACGGTGAAAATGGCGTCACAATAGAGAAAGTAAAAGGTGTCTTAAAGTCGATGAAAAATGGGAAGGCAGCTGGCAGAGATGAGATAAAGCCTGAGATGCTGAAAAATCTTAACAATAAGGAAATAAGTTGGCTAGCCCGCATATTTTCAGTAGCGTGGAAGATGAGCAAGGCCCCAAAAGTTTGGCGAACAGGAGTGATAGTCACCATTTTTAAAAAGGGAGACAGCAAACTGTGTGCAAACTACAGAAGAATTACCTTGCTGAGTCAACCAGGTAAAATATATGCTCACATTCTGGAGAGAAAATGTCGCAGAGTAACAGAAAACAAGATCCAAGAAGGCTAATGCGGTTTCAGAGCCGGGAGAGGCACAACAGACCAATTTGATACCGCGCGACATCCTGTGGACAGTGCTGGACGAATACGGAATAGAGAGAGACCTTCTCAAGGCAATTCAATCACTGTATGAGAATTGCAAAAGCTGAGTACGAATAAACGGCGCAATTTTCGAAGAGTTCAATGTTGAAGTAAGTTTAAAACAAGGTTGCCCACTTTCGCCAATCCTGTTCACCCTTCATATAGACAGGATAAGCCGGAAAAGCCAGTGTGGAAATAGACTCTTTATTCTTCGCGAACGATATAGCGAGGCTGGCGCCCATAAAGGAGGACCTGCAAGAGTGGATAAATTCCTTCAATGAAGAGTGCACTCAAGTAGGGATGAAGATTAGTGATGCCAAAACAGAGGTTATGATCGTAGGAAGAGACCAAGAGCAGTGCTCGATCAGCGTACAAGGGACCCAGCTGAAGCAAGTCGAAAAATTCAAATACCTTGGGGTGGAATTTTCTAGCAACGGGAGACAGGAAAGTGAAATAGATAGAAGAATCGGAGCTGCAGCCGGCGTTCTACGCTCTTTATATGGTGCGGTGATAAGAAAATCCGAGCTTAGTGTCAAGGCAAAACTGACTGTTTTCAAATCTGTGTACAGGCCCATCCTAATATATGGTCATCAAATTTGGATCCTGACGGAGAGAGTGAGATCAAGAGTCCTAGCTGCCGAGATGAGTTTTATAAGGGGGGTAGCGGGAGTCACACTAATGGACAGAGTGAGAAGTGCCGACATAAGGCACACACTCGGCATGGAGCCCCTACTCCTGCAAATAGAAAAATCACAACTGAGGTGGCTTGGACATGTGCTCAGAATGCCAGAGAAACGAATACCAAGAAAAATCCTCTTGGCAACCCCGGAGGGAAGACGGCCGGTGGGTTGACCCAGATTAAGCTGGGAGAGACAACAAAAAAATGTATTTGAAAACAGAATGGGTCTGGACTGGTTGACTCGAGCAGAAGCAGCGCAAGACAGGGGATCATGGAAGCACCTTGTCGAGTCTTTGGGCCCCCGACCCTACTAGGACAAGGGGAAGAAGATGATGATGATGATGATGATGATGATGATGATGAAGTATTGTGTATTAAAGTAACATAATAAAGTGATTTAAGTAACACAATAAAAATATATCATGTATATGAGGACATAGTTTATGCAATGAACATACGATAATCTTTAACATTTTGTTAAATAATACAAAATAATTTAAATTTAAACTTGATTGAATTTTGTATTGCACATGCGTTGAGTTAAATTTAACATGAATATAGTTTTGAAAAGAGCAGTCTTTCTCATCATCAGGTGTAATTTATAACTACCTAATATAGAATATATTTAGGTATTTAAGAAAATAATTACAATTTATAAGTATTTACCAAATGCAACAAAATAAAATATTTTCTCGAAGAAACTGACGTTTATTTGTTAAAACGTATATGTGTTGTAGGGGGAGTGGTGCAGGGAGCGCAGTGCATGGTGTATAGAGTGCGAACATAGTGCGCAGTGCATGGTGCATAGAGTGCGAGCATAATGCGAAGTGCATAGTGCGCCGGGCGCCCGACTCGGCGGATTACCGATGTTTGCTCTTTAGTAGAGCTGTCTAGTGTCGTGCGCGTCTTTTGAGCTGTCGTTAGTGATGATAGTCGTTTTGTTTCGAGATTTGATTCCTGCCAGCAATGGTTTTCCAGATTGGGGAGTCCTTTGCGTGTTTGTAATGTGAGTGAGAATCGGGAGTATTTGTGCATTTTCTCAAAGCTGTCTCTATGGTGCAACCATATTATTTTATTTTCTTATTTCTTTTATGATTGCTTTATTTCTTTTGTTTCATATGAATTGCTTGTATATAATATTTTTATATCAAACGTATTACATGTATCTACTTCTAAATACATTGATTTCCTTAGCATCCAAGAGACAGGGACGTGGTTTTGTGTGGACACCCCGCCGCGCCGCACGTGTGCTTTAGCATCGGCGTGGCAGAGACGACCGCTTTAGCATTAAAATAATGCAGATGGTGAAAGTGTAGGGTTGATATATGAATTATTTCTCATAAATGGCCCCGAGTCAATGGTGGGTCCCACTTCTATGTTGTTGGTGATGACCAATTTTTTCTCATTTTTAGCCCTTTTACATAATAATTAAAACATCACTAATATATGTCAACCATTATTTTAATGATTCATTTAAATTTAAATGTAACATATGTTCATGTAAATATTCACTGACAGCGCCAGAACTCGCGAATCAATCTAAGCACCGCCGCATGAAAATGGTTAATACTTGCCGTTCGACTTTTCAAAATGCACTATAAAATAATTCGCAGTACGATTTTTTTAGTTTTTATTAACTAGTATTTTTAAACATTATTTTTTAAGATGAGCTATACATCACCTAACATTAAGTGCAAAAGACAAGCGTGAAAGGAAAATCAACAGAAACGTAAGCCTTCGGTGGGTAATATCCAAAACGACAATACTCTCTGAGTCGCCCCCCCCCAAAACTACAAGTTACTAAAAAGTTTAACATTGTAATTATTTCGTATTTAGTATAATGTACAGAGATATTCGCATAAAAATAGATAATCTGAACTCAGTTAACACCGGAAAGGTAAGGTTAATTAATGGCACTTGTTTTAGGAACAAGTCAAATTTAAGAGAAAAAAGCTGACTGAAGAATTTTGAGAGCTATAAGGATAGTCAAGACCAGTCAAGGAAGATAAATGGAGAAATTGAAATTTTTATTTTTATTTATTTATTATAAATACATATCATTGTACAAAATTTTTTGAAATACAAAGGTCATTCATACAATAAAATCGTATTCCTCTCCATAAAAGAGCTTGTGGTTATGAGAGGAGTAAATCATATCATATCATTTATGAATATTACAATTTGTATAACAAAGTATTAAACAAAATAGTAAACAAAAATATCATGAAAAGATAGTAAATAAAATATCAGAAATCAACAATAGACGAAAATAAATACATATAAGTGAATTTCAAGAATTTTTTTTGTTAAAGTTTTTTAATTCATATTTAAATAATGTAAGGTCTTTATTTCTTTTTAATTTGTCCGGTAATTAAATTAATTTTTTTATTCCTATAAATGCATAATGGTTTTGGGCTGCGCTTGTTTTGTATCTGGGTAATTTTAAATTTAGGTTTTTTATTTCATATTTAATATATTTTATATAATTTTAATATTTTAATAATAATAATTTTAAATTTAAATAATTAACTTAAATTTTAAATCGCATTTTTTTTCAGTCGGTTTTCACGCGATCAATCTGCGAAATATCCTCGTTCAGTTCTGTCAATAAAATAATCGGCACCGCAGCATCAAACAGGACAGCTACATTTGAAAAAGTTTCACTTTACTGAATCAACACAACGGCACAAAAATCTGTGCGTGTGAACATTTCGTATGGTTCAGAACGCGGGAATTGTTATTTGCTGAAAATGTGAACAATCAAATACAACTACTGTGTAATAGGAAGAATGAATGGAACGTCGCGATTGAGCGAACACGGACAACACAGAGGAATGGTAAGCGTTCGGAATGTATTATTTAACTTTAGAGATAGGTAAAAACATTATTATAAACATAGAATAAGATTTTTTTCAGAAAAAGTTACGACGACAAATTCGTTAATTTTATTTTGTAAAAAAAATCATAACACAATGGTTTTATTGGATTGATCATAAAATTTCATTAACTGCGCCTCAATTCTGCGCTCCGTGCCCCGGGTTACTCGAGCGGGCGCTCAGTCAACTTTGGGACGCCAGGGCGTTTGTGAACTGGAAGTCCGATTGGGATCTCTGTGCGAACCTACAACTCGACGTTTGGGGCAACAATTAATTTTATCGAATTTTCTTTTTTTTTCAAAGTTTATTTTCTTAGTTTATTACATATATTTATATGCCAAACTGCGCAGCAGTTTTACGGAATGGTTGCCCTAAATATCGTATAACAAACTATATATTTACTATTTATCATTATTTTTAAGTATTTTTATTTTTATTTTAATGAATATTACGGGGTACATGCTAATAATTACGTATTACAGCATATTTGACTTAAGACTTTTTCGAGGCTAATGAAATGTTTCAGTCTTGCAACATATCGAAGAGTTCTTTATGTAGTTTACCAAAGATTCGTAGCACAACATAGTCTCTTTTTCTTTCTGTTTGGTTGTTGTCCTAAAACAACATTACGAGTGTAACTAAAATATTACTTTGTTTTCATTTCATCTTCTTGACTAATAGGAAATTTATTCTATAATACAACTTAAGTGATAAACTTGATGAATTTTAGTACAATTTTTGCCAAACTTTATATGTGATAAGTTAGTGCTGACAAGATAAAAGAAAAATAAGTACAAGAGAAGATAACTTTAAAAAAATTGTTTCTAAAAAAAAATCGTAGAATATTACAGATTTTGACTATCTTCGTAGACACCAACGAGAAGGAATTGTTAAAAAATATGTATATATTCTAGTAGTCCGAGAGATATAACGCGATTTGTTATTACAATATTTGCGAACAAAGAATTTTAAGAACCATATTGGTAATGGTTTCATGTTTTTGCGTTTACGGATACTTCTTATGGATTTCTCAAAGTAAGCTTTGTGTGTAGATTTTTATGATTACCAAATAAATGTATATTTTTACTAAAAGGATCCAGATAGTGAAATATTAGAGAAACATTATTGAACGGAGTGAGAAATACCTACAAATAGAAGGTGGCTTGAACAGATCTTAAGAATGCCAGAGAAGCGACTAACCAATATGTATTTTCTTGGCATTTGCGGAAAACTGCCCGCTGAGTTACCCTTGACTAAGCTGAGGAAAACAGGAAAAAGTTTGTGTGAAGACAGAATATGCGCTATAAGTGCTTCGTCGTGGTTTTGTGTTTGCGACTCTCCTAGGATAAGGAGACGAAGATAATGATTATGACATCTACATCTTACTGCTTGGTTGAGAAGTTGCATTAAATAAATAAATAAAATAAATATAGCTTTATTCCAGAATGTGGGGAGGTTCGTGCAATCCCACACATTCCATATAAAAGAAAATACACACATTAAAAATATTATATAAAACAAAAGAGAAATAGTAAAATCATATAAAATAGAAGAGAAGTATTAAAAGTAATCAAAAGAATTATATGGTAAAATATCGGCTTTAGCGAGCGATGGCAAGTCAATTATGCGGGGCCAGTATCTTTCTCCAGTGTGCATCGATGCTGGATGCTGGAGTAAGAGACGGGCTTCCAGGATAAGGATATTTCCGGAGCTGTATATCCTTTCCCTCATCCCTGCCACCCTGGATCTTATGAGGGCTGCAAAGTTGGGAACACGCCCCTCAGTGAACATACCGGAAGCGCTGCAATATCTGGGAAGGCCAAACATCATACGAAAGGCGTTGTTATATTGTATGCGAAGTCTTTCTATGCTGCTCTTTTTATAATTTGTCCAGAGTTCACATGTATATAACGCATTAGGTGAACTGATTTTTTTAAAGTACACACTAGGTACACACTGATCAAACCAAATTTCAAATAACTATGTGTAACCATACACATAGTTATTTGAAATTTGTAACTGATTGTAACGATGATTGGTATAACTGAGATAAAAATCTTATCTAGTATAGTTTGTTGTCTATCAAATTTCAAAAAATCAATTACCAATCATCGACATAATCAGATACAAATCTCTAACGGTGAGTGTGCCTTCGGTTGAAATGCCATCACTTAAACACACATATTTTATGCTAGTCATACGCGTTTGCCTATTGTACTTAATTTAAAGGCTTACAGCATCCTGACATTATAAAAAGTATTTTTTACTTAATCTTACAGTTTAAGCTATCAAAAATAATTTTGTTTGCCATTCATTTAAAAATTATAAAAATTGGCTGAGTTTTATCAATTTGAAGCTAGCTTAGTATGTTAATTTTTCAATGTTTTTTTTCATTTGCGTTTCTCTCGAAACTCATTTTTCTATATGAATATCCGATCTTTATGAAATTTTTCAAACATCTTATTTATTACATTATCTACGATGTAGCATATATTTAAATGGATAAGATGCGCCATTTGTTTATAATAACTTTTAATATCGGCTTTTTAGAAAAAAAAATTCATTGGTCTCATTTTCACAAAATAAGTTTTTTTTGATATAGGGAAGAGGGACGTTTGCAGGACAGCACATATCAGCCATTTCGAAATGAAAAAAAAAATTGTAATGTTTTATGATTGGTAACTGATTTTTAGAAATTTTACGATGGGCTATCAGATACTAATCTTTTACAATCACCATCATCATCATCATCACTCTTGGCACTACAACCCTTGGTGAGTCTTGGCCTCCTCAATAATCTTCCTCCACTCATCTCGGACTAGTGCCTAGAGCACTGGCCTAATAAGCGTATACTAATATATTGGTGTTTCTGGACAGCAGTCTGGATTTTATCTGCTTTTATAGGCGGAAAAAGCAGCGATTTGCGCTTACTATGCTCTATAATATCTCCTCTATAATATTATTATTGCTTTTTATCAGGGATCCTAGTATGTCAATCTTGGTACCGTTTCAAAATTTTGACTTCCACACGAGATAATTGGGATTTGTTGAGTGCATCCTACGGTCATGTGTTTGGTCTTCTGTTGGTTTACTATGAGACCAATGTTTTTGGCAGGACTTTCAAGATTTATGAAGGCATTACGTAAAGCATCGGGAGTTTTCGCAATTATGTCGATATCATCAGCGTAAGCACAGAGTTGTCAGATATCGTTGCTCTTATCTCAATTCCTGAGTCACGAATAACTTTTTCTAAGACTATGTTGAATAAGAGGCAGGCCAATCGATCTCCTTGTCTCACCCCGTGGAGCGCTTCAAAGGGCTCGGACAGGTCACTGCCAACCCTGACTACACGTTACTGGGGACGTTGTTAGTTTCACAAGATTGATCAGCTTACGCGGTATTCTAAACTCACTCATTGCATTGTACAATGCATTCCTATTTATGATATCATACGCGGCCTTGAAGTCTACAAAGAGATGATGAGTGACTTTTATAATCACCAGTTTCTATAAAAGTGTGATTTATTAATTTTTATGAATACATATTATATTCATAAAAATTAATTAATTATATTAAAAGTATTTACCTTCTTTAACAAATGCAAAAGATTTTATGGCAACATTTTTAATAAAATTAACAAGAATTTAACGATTCATTGTGCAGAGAAACCTCTCAGGGAGTATTGTCGTTACAATATTATAGTTTATCTAAAATAATATAAATTTAAAAATTAAATTCCTTCTTTACAATTCACATTCACTCTATTGTTTCTCTTATTGTTCCTAATACAATCACTACCTATCGCCAATAGGTCTCCGTTATCGTTATGAAGAATATCCCTAAGAGTACGTACCTTCAGAACCCCTTCATCTATGACGACCGGGGCCATCGATACGAAGAATACAGAAAACTCTTCTCACAATTATTTACTTCAAAGTCGAAACAATGATTAATTGGCACCAATTTCGTGTGTGACGTGCATTGTTCGTGCAACGCTGTTCAAATTACATATTACAGTCCCATTAAATCTGTTACATGTGTGCGTCCGCGTTTGGCTAAATTGTTTCCAAAACGAAATGTAGGGCTGCGAAATTTAATTGCTCAAATTCGATTTAAATCATCACCTACCCCTTGTCAACCCGCCTCCGTTAGGGTGTTTCGTAATTAAATTTAAATGCATGTACATTTTGTCTCCACGGTAAAATTCAATAAAGTGTATTTTCCAATTTCAGATCCAATATAATGATTGGACGGATGAATTAAACATTTCTGATTGGTTTACACGCTTTAGATGTAAAAAAATGGGTGTGTATAACAGTATTAAACATTGCCATGTTCGCGATAAAAATATTACCCGGGTAGAATGACATGTACTTTTTGATGCTAGGTGAATATTTTTGTCGAAAAGCTCTTTACGAGATGTGCTCTGAGTTATTTTCTCACTTTTATAGTTCAGAAAGTAACAGTTAATTTGATTATCAGGTGAAATTAAGAACAAATCAACATTTTATGATTTCAACCTTTTTAGGCAGAGAAGCGGGGCATGGATGAGGATTTTTTTCTGTCCTTAATGGAAATGTGGACCTAAGTACGAGGTGTTAATTAAAAGGTTGTATTAAATACTATCCTTGTATTCATTTTTTTTCTTAATTGTTATTATTCTTTTATAGGTTAAAAAGTGGAGAATTGTTAATTTATGACTGCCGAAAGCAGCTTCGGCGATGGTCAGATTCAATTGTCCGAGAATTTTTTAATTTTCGCCAAAGGCAATGTTCTTTTATTCTAGTAGATTATTTTTTAGCAATAAGACCTATATGAAATACATTTAAGTTAATTAATTTTATAAATTACTAAAAGATTTTATTTTACTAATACACAAATTTTAGTTTTTGGAATAAAACACGAATTTTAGATGAAACCTGGCCCAAGTGATTCTTCTTGGTAAAATGATTTCTTGCGATTCCAACCAATTCTAGATCGGCTGGAAACTACAAAAACTTTAATTATAACCACTATGATGTGCGTATACCTTCACAATTGGTTTTGTACATTGGAGTATGGACATATGGAGCAAATACCTTTGCTATAACCACTATCACGTGAGGCAGTCATGGCGCATATATCGCGGATGCACGCGCACGTCTTAAATAAATATAAAAAAATACTACTGTGATCTAAGGTAAGACTTTTTAAAATTAAATAATTATCAACATAAACTATTTTTAATATATTTCACTGTAATCACTGTGTAATAATGCCTAAGTGTTGCTTCATTGAGTATATATTAGTTTTTGTTATTATCTATCGTTTTGGTGTTACCAGTAAGTGCTTAACTATATAAATTTTGCTCACATTGATCCCCTACTACATAAGATATTGTGATTATTTTGTATATTATAAACTGTATATTAGCAATGAAAGTATTTCAAAATTATTGGAAATAAAACCAGTGTTTGTGAAATGAAAATGAAAATCATGATGTTGCACCATAAAATAATGTCATTTAAATAAAAAATTGAAATAATACATTTATTTAGAACAGATTTTGCTTTATTTATTCTACTAGGAAAGAAAAATAGTCAACAGTTGTCAGGTCTGAACATAATAATGAGTGAATAAATTCCTTGAAATAAGATTCCTTCAGGGATTGTAGCATTATCAGAGAAATAACTTCGTCGTGAAATTTGTCGCGGTTTCACGACGGAATACTAAAATTTAAGGTATTTATGTTAACTAGGTAAAAAAAATACGTAGCCAATTTTAATTGGCGTCCTTCTTTAAGCGAAATATTTCTTGAAACAATTTATTCACTCAAGTATACCGTCCAACTTTCGTATAAGTGATGGCTATGGTAATTTTCTTTTCATCCTTGCTTTATTAGTGAACCTGGGATTATCTGTTTGATTGTATAAAAAAAAATATTTTTCGTAATGATATCCTACTTTTATTAAAAATAGTTTCGTGGTTTTAATTATTTTTCCATCATTTTTATTTTTGATAAATAGAATTACAGAGAAAGAAAGTAGTTTAAACAAAGTTATTGCCTAAAGAACTCTGCAAACACGAAACACTAGAATGTGTGCATCCCTAATGTATCAGATTTAATATTCTTTTTAAAAATATTGAGATTTCAAGTTTATTTTCACATTAAAAAATGATTGAGGGTATTATAGTGTATATATTTTATCATAGTGAGCTTGGTCACCCTACATTAAATTTTATCTTTACTGACATTATTTATAGTTTTATCAACTGCACGTGCACAAGTACAACTGTAGAAAAGATTTATTTTTATTTATGCCCTGAATAAACCATATTTTTTCATATATACGAACATACAAATAATTTTTTACATTTTTTTTACATTCATCATTTTATCTGCTATTTTATTCAAAAATACTCTTCTATATGTACCTACAATATATAAGAAATTAATTAATTAAATACAGCATTTTGTACTATTTTGTTGTAAAACTGCTCATCTTAGCGCAGGTTCATCCTAGCAATATGAGTGGTACATGTATTTATGTTCAGGATTAATAATAAAAAACGTACAATTATCTAAATGAATTTTGTTGCAATAAACCAGGGAGAAAAAATGTGGTAATTTTTGTGTCAATACAAATAACCCAGTGAAGACCCTCGTAACGAACGGAGGGGCAATCTGGTAATGTAAGGATCGCTAATTTATTACACAAATTTATCGTGGACGTATAATTTGGTGGCTGTTTATTTATTTGGTCTTCCGAACCAAAATTGTCTACCAAGTCAGCTGCGCATTGCGGCCTCATGATATCTTGATGAAGTGAAGAAACTCCATTTGGAATTAAGCCAAGTTCGAGGAGGCGCCGCTTCTCCAGAAGGAAGTTTCCCTCTGCCGGAATAGGTTTTGGTAAGACTGAGCAGGCACAAACAATGGCGCAAAAACAAAGCACTCAAACAACATAATTGTGCCGCTTCGTTAGAGGAAAGCCGCGAGGTTTTTAGGATGATAACTTAAATAGCAAAAATGTCGATTCAGCGTGAAGATGTTTTGTTTCGGCGATGTTATGATTTACGGATGAGCACATTGTTATTGTTTATTACATTTTTTAAGATTCGTAATCAAAACTTAGATTCTTGTACGTATGTGTAAATATTAAAGGGTCGTATTTCTCAGTGATGAACGCTATAAAAACGCTTGTAAAGAATCAAAAAATAAAAATCATTGTCTTTTTTTGAAAATTTTTCCAATCAAACATAATATTATCGTTGGTTATCTATCTGTCCGTAACTTCCTGTAATGTAAGAACTAAACTACACGGTTGGAAGTAGGGCACGATCCTCGGACGCGCAAATCTCGACATTGCTACCTCTGTTGAACTTCAAAAATATACTATAGATACTAGGGCTTAGCAAAGACACGAACCTTCATGTTCATGTTTTTCACGGGTTTACGGCTCGTGAATAGTAATGGTTCAATATGTTATTAATTGTACCTTAGTAAATGCCATTAAAAAATCATCACCCTCTTGTAAGAAGTCACCAATTTTCTACCTTAATTTCAGGCTCTCGGGATGGTATAACCCCTAATGTCGATTCTGTTGATGGTTTATCAAGTTCATTTTTCCAATAAAAATTAAGTTCCATTCACGAACACAAGGTATAATAGTAATACGTACCGTAGTAGTAAATATTTATATTACTACTAACTATATGAGGAATACAGAATATTCTAAGTACACTTTTTTCAAAAATCGCACAATAATTTTGTGATGACATTATCAATATGATTAATAAAATTAACTTAGTTTTCACCACTCTTTTATATTGAAAATATCAACATGTTTCAAGGCCTATAGACCCTTCGTCAATATAACATTTTCTGACTCAGTTGACCTGGGAGCCTACATGCCTATTATGTCGTGCGGAGAATGTGAACTTCGTTCATCTTGTAATCACTTATTGTTGTAAACTTATATTTTATAATGTTTTATGTTTTTTTATTATTATTAGATTTTTAATATGTTTTATTTTAATGTATTATCGTAAATTGTAACTGTACTAATCACCTTGTCCTAAATGTCTATCCATTAGGGTCATTCTGACCTGTCGATAGTCTTTAAATTAAAAAATAAAAATAAAATAACAATATATTGAAAATTTCAAATATGTTTTAATATACTTTGTAATACACACACAATATGAGTTATTAATTTACAACTATAGTTTCGAGAGGAGCAGTCCCTCTCATCATCAGGTATAGATAATAACTAACTTAAATACAAAATTTATCAATCTAATTGGGTAGGTCAGGGGGGTCAGGGGGGCGCGCGGCAGGGAAGGGTATTTTTTTCGCCGAACAGCTCTAGGAGTAGTGAAGTGGACTGAAATGTGATATTATTTATTAATGTGTTTCCAGAATTTAAATTTTTTAGGATTTCAACGGTTTCCAAACTATTCATTATCCATCGTCTATGGGGAACCGAGTGGAGTAATTTTAATTTGTGACTATCGAAAGAATGATTGGTGTTAATTATGTGATTGGCAAATTCGGAGAAATTGTTATTTTTTAAGCAGCGGCGATGTTCTTTTATGCGTGTATTTAAGTTTCTAGTGGTTTGGCCTATATACTTTTTGTCACAATCTCCGCAAGTTATTTCATATATCCCACTTTTTTCTAACATACCTATTTTTGTTTTTGAATTTAGAAGAATTTTACCAATATTATTGTTTGTGTAATAAGCTGGTCTAATATGAGTAGGGAAGCAATTTGTAATTTTATTAGAAATCGGACCATTATAAAGAATTTTTCGCCAAAGTGTATTATCGGTGGTTTTAATATTTTTGCCCGAGTATAAATATGTTTCGATAAGTTTATTATTAATTTTTGATTTCAACATTCTATCTATTAACGCGCAATTATATCCATTGTTAATAGCAATATGTTTAATTATATTTACTTGATTATGACAACGAAGTAAATATAATTAAACATATTGCTATTAACAATGGATATAATTGCGCGTTAATAGATAGAATGTTGAAATCAAAAATTAATAATAAACTTATCGAAACATATTTATACTCGGGCAAAAATATTAAAACCACCGATAATACACTTTGGCGAAAAATTCTTTATAATGGTCCGATTTCTAATAAAATTACAAATTGCTTCCCTACTCATATTAGACCAGCTTATTACACAAACAATAATATTGGTAAAATTCTTCTAAATTCAAAAACAAAAATAGGTATGTTAGAAAAAAGTGGGATATATGAAATAACTTGCGGAGATTGTGACAAAAAGTATATAGGCCAAACCACTAGAAACTTAAATACACGCATAAAAGAACATCGCCGCTGCTTAAAAAATAACAATTTCTCCGAATTTGCAAATCATATAATTAACACCAATCATTCTTTCGATAGTCACAAATTAAAATTACTCCACTCGGTTCCTCATAGACGATGGATAATGAATAGTTTGGAAACCGTTGAAATCCTAAAAAATTTAAATTCTGGAAACACATTAATAAATAATATCACATTTCAGTCCACTTCACCACTCCTAGAGCTGTTCGGCGAAAAAAATACCCTTCCCTGCCGCGCGCCCCCCTGACCCCCCTGACCTACCCAATTAGATTGATAAATTTTGTATTTAAGTTAGTTATTATCTATACCTGATGATGAGAGGGACTGCTCCTCTCGAAACTATAGTTGTAAATTAATAACTCATATTGTGTGTGTATTACAAAGTATATTAAAACATATTTGAAATTATAATGTTGCACCACGAAGTATCTGCCAAATCTTTCAATGATATATATTGAAAATATCAACATGTTTCAAGGTCTACGGCCCCTTCATCGATACAATTGTATCCTGACGAAGGGGCCATAGGCCATTATTAATCACATTCTAAGTGCTATAATATATAAAAATTAATACTACGGCGGCCCTCGTAGCCTAGTGGGTGTGACACTGGCTTCTCACACCGAGGATTCCGGGTTCGAATCCCGGTGAGGTCACAATTAATCTACGTGATTTACTGAAGCCTGGGTGTTTTGCGATGTGTTTCTCTTCTGTAAGCGGGTGTTTCGCGTCTGTGTTGGCCTGTTGAAGCATTAATAATAACAATAATTTTTTTTTTTTTTCTAATTTGTGTGTTGTATGTACTGTTATATTTAAAAAAATAACTGTTTATGTTATATATCATACAGATGTTGGTACAAAAGTCTTGCTGTTTCTTAAAGGTTTTGCAAAATTGATTATACGTTTTTCCATATTCTAACGCTGCGTTCACTTGATTTATATATTATAAAAGTCAAATAAAATAATTCTAGATAAGAAACTTTGGCAGAGCCTTATACGATTCCCCAAGTATACAATGAGACATGTGATGAATCACCTGTTTCTATAGATTTTTTTTTTTTATTATATTATTTTTATTTTGAACTCTAAGATGATTTAAATGCTACGCGGGGAAAAATTGAGCTAAACTGGCCGTAGTATTGGAGCTACAAAAATTTGGGAATGATGAAACGCTAGTATTGGGAGGGAGTTAGTAGCGATTGATCGGATATAGGTTACGAGCAGTTAATATTCAATTCTTATAAAACATATTAATCTTGTGGTAAAGCCGCGTTTGGTACAAATGGTTGACGATCGGCGCGGTCCGAGCGGTCCACATGTGCTTCCCAAAAAAAATACTGAACACGGCTTTCGTAGATTTGGGTCGCGATTATTGCGTTTAGGGCCGTTAAAAAACCGATTAACGTCTACTCTAAGGTGACGATGATATTGACAGTTCCACGAGGTTTCTGAATTATTTACTTTTTTGCTCGGGTTTTGAAATCGTTTGAGAGCCGTATATCTTCATCTCGAGTGGATCCCCGTGCAACAGAGAGGCAGAATATTGAGCAAAACTAAGGAAGGCAGGTCTAATCGGGGGATCGCGAGAGGAAAACGCCCATAAATAATTTGTAATAACACGGATTAAAACGTATACGATATACCAGAGGGGTGACCTTAACTGAGCGGATAATGATTTATTTTCGTTTCGCGGGAATCGGATAACGTAGGCAGATAGAAAAGTTAACTATAATTCTATTATATTTATCTGTAGACTAACGCTCTTCAGGCTTTTACAACAGATAGGTAATTGTGCAATGACGGTATATACGGTTAGGAAAGAGATAACGATAACGTGTAAGCATATTAATGGCACGACAAGAAAATAATATACTCGAATATAGATACAATATATTAACTATGTAATCACTACAAACCTGCCCTACGTTAGCGTAGTTTCAACAGGACGGGTAACGTGTATACGATTGGCTATTCTAGCTCAGATTTCGCCGGGTTTGCTAGTAATAACCACAAAACATAATTGGAACAAGTGTATTCAATTCAATTCAATTCAATTCAATTTATTTCATGATAATATGTACATGACAAACAAAATGTTTAAGGCATACATATTAGAAGTATATATCAAAAATGAAAATATTTAATAAATTAAAAATAACATAAATCTGGTCAAAGGTGTAGGAGAGTCCCGCTTCGGAAAACCCCCTCAGACACATGGAATATATCAATACCCAGAGCGATTTTGTTCAGCATGGCTGTGGCTCTTCCAACAGGCATAACCATCGGCAGGTTGGTCCTGTATATTGGAATGTGAAACGATCTATGCTGACGATGTCTAGTGTAATTGTCAGGAGCATACAAACCAATGCTCTGCATAGTTTGGGGATCATCAATCATACCGCGCAACAATCTAGATAAGAATATTGTAAATAAAATAATATGAATTTGCGGCTCATATACACATGAAATAAAAGGATAAAGCGTATGGGGATCTTATAGATGGATGGATAAATGAAACAAATATATATAGGAGTAAATGCAAGTAAAAAGCAAGCATATAAGTACCAAAAACATAGGAGAACATAGTGTGATAGAAATTCGAAGACGGGAGGAACAATAATGTGAAGTGGAACGGATATAGCAAGAGCATGTAATAATGATAAACGTACAAATACAGACAACTACTTGAGACCGATTCGACAGATACTAGCAATCTTTCAACACACCTCTAAGAACATGGTGAGCGGTATATAGTTATCAGCGGAGGCGTCCAGTGCCTTGGCAATGAATGAGCACTGAATTAATCCGACGCCTTGCCTGCGGCACTGGAGGTTTATTTACTTATTTGTTTTATTTGTTTTCATTTATTGGGTTTCTTACAGCCATATAATTAATCAATCTTTGAAGAAAAGACAATAATTGATGCACAGAGTTTTGGGCCAGTTACGCGAAAACACATACATACAATCGATAAAATAATAATAAAAACATGTCCAATAGTGGGTTGTGTGAGTGTGTATCTGTGTGTTTATTTATTTATTTATTTATTTTGTTTTGGGAAAAAAATTAAAAGCAAAACGATCCTAAAAAATCTTCCACTGAATTTAAAAATTTAATTTAACTTACATTAATAGTTTATTGTGTTATAGCGAATAGTACTCTTCCAGTATTATATTGTTCGAGAATATTCACTGTCTATGTAACATAGTTATTTTGTGGATCAATCTTACTGCCAATAAAAATAATAATAAATGGTTACAAATTATGTTTAAATTCCGCAACGGAGGGAGCTAATACGTCCCTGTGCGCGGAGAGTCGCGGCCAAAAAACAGGATTCATTGGATGATTCACGAGAAAAGATCGCCCAAAATTAATTTAAAATTAGGTATAGTACCTTTGGATGATTGTTATATCTAGGTATGCAGTGTGCACGTGGTGAATATATGGAAATTGATCCCATGATATAGCGGCCAAGAAACGTTAAATTTCCGATAAAGACGAGTGGAAATACGGGAGAACGGGACATGATAATGGTAGATAATGAAGAAACATCAACTATGATTAGGGGAGTACCCGATAGATTGTGGTTACGGTTGATCAAACGACAATATGGACTGAACTTAGAAATTAAATATTAAAAATTAATTATCGCGCTTGTGAAGCGAGTTCAAACCGTCTGAAGCCACCAAGTCCGTCCCAAACGGGCACGGGGATGGAGATAGAGACGGCAATAGGAGGTGGGATCAACTGACATATCCGAGTGGAGATATGGTTTTTTTTTGCCAAATTGAATCTTAGGAACAAAGAATTTGGTTTCAAGGAAAGTAGGATATTGAAAATCCTGGAAACACACGACTTAGGACCTTTGGCTGCTAGGGGGGGTTTAAAATGTCAAGACACAGCAGAAATCAGGCAGTTGGTGACGGTCTACGAGAGCGCAAAATCTGCGTCGGTTGTTTTTGAGTGATAATTACCGTGAGTGATAATTACCGTCGACTTAGAGTGTCTCAGTGGGTGAAAATTATAGTTTAACTTCAAGTGAAAGTGACATACGGGTAAATATACTCTTCGACATTGCTCACGTTAAAAGAAAAGGGGGGTACGGGTTTGATTTTATTTTATAAAGGGTAATTAATTTGGCATATTAGAACTTCGGAAATTACTGCGCTTTATTAAGTTGATTAGTCCGGCATATATAGAACTGATATTTGCAGATCTCCGGAAACTAGCTGTGCGTTATAAAGATACCTATTTTATGCTAAACACGCGGGAAATTGTTAATAAATCTTGTAAAAATACCTATCTTATGCTAAATACGCGAGGTCCTGTCAAAAGAGTTTTAACTCAGAGTACGGGATTGATTTTATTTTATAAAGGTAATTAATCTGGCATATCGGAACTTCGGAAATCACTATGTTCTATAAAGTTAATTATTTTTGTCGTCTTACTAGGTTCACAGAATAATATTCGCAGAATTTCAGGAAACGGTAGAGTTCAAATTTAGTTAAATTCTCGTTTTACTAAGTATAGTATTGGCGGATCTCTGGAAACTAGCTGTGCGTTATAAAGATACCTATTTTATGCTAAACACGCGGGAAATTGTTAAAAGATAAAAGGGTTGTTACTAACAGATTCGATTTTAAATAAGTCTTATAAAATTACCTATTTTTGCTAAAATTTAATTAATTTAACTTGGTCACATTTTAAATTTTACATTTGTAAGGCATATAATATTTCGTTATATGAAATGTTTCGATTAGACCGGGTTTATTTTAGTTATCGAAAGAATATTTAGTTTATTTTAATAATTTTTTTTGTTTATGGTTAATAGTAAGAGTCCGTTAAAATTATAGCGAATAAATTCTGGGATTAAAAATACGTCTAGTGAAAAATATATAGCTGATCTCGCGGGGTATCAGGTTCAGCCCATAATAATCTAGATTTCCATTTCGTTTAAAATTATATAGAGTAATTTCGTGAGAGTCGGGACTTATTTACAATTTTACAGATGTATGAAATTTCATTATTCTAAAAAATTATATAAAATAATCTCGTGGGGGTCGGGGTTTATTTA
Source organism: Agrypnia vestita (assembly GCA_016648135.1). Taxonomy (NCBI): domain Eukaryota; kingdom Metazoa; phylum Arthropoda; class Insecta; order Trichoptera; family Phryganeidae; genus Agrypnia; species Agrypnia vestita. The sequence continues at coordinate 722 of JADDOH010006981.1, read as the reverse complement.
CGGTTTTACAGAAGTACAAGTTTCACTATTTTATAAAGTATATAAAATTGCTTCCGTTCGGCCCGGGTTATCTTATATTATATAGGAAAACATAGGTCCCGCGCTATTAAAACATATAAAAACGTTTCATGTGGCCGGGATTATTCCGCGCGTTGGGGAAAGTCTATAAGGTAAAAAAATATGTTTAATTTGATTCTGGTTATTTTATATTTTATGAAAGATATTTGCCTCGCGGACTTAAACTATGAAAAATGTTTCAATTAGTTCTGGTTATACATTAGGAGTGATGTAAACTTCGCGATTGTATAATTTGGGGTACTTCGTACTGTACGAAGACGTAAATCTCGCGTATAAAAACGTGTATAAAAAAAAAACGTATATCATGTATTCAAACATATAAAAACTTCTAGTACATTGTTTCGTTAGACCGGGGTTGTATTATACTTATAAAGATGTTATAGGACCTCGTTATATTGAAAATATATAAAAACCGCCTGGGGCCGGGTCTTCTTATTTATAAACTATATAAGATTTCGTTACATTTAGTTATATAAAATGCTATCGTTCAGGAATTCGCGTTTCATTTTAAGCATATATAAATATAGGGTCCCGTTTTTGAGCAATGTTAGTGTTTCGTTTAGAATTCGCGCCTTCATTTAATAAATATGAAACATGTAGATTTCAATCAGAACTATTTTTAAATGATTCGTTTAGAAATTCGC